>JABVXU010000215.1:0-90557 GCA_013365365.1 Cruorifilaria tuberocauda
AATAGTAATAATAATAATAATAATAGTAAGCAATCACAATAAATAATAATAAGCAAATAGTAATAATAATGAATAAATAGGGATGAATAATGACCATAATAACAGCATTGATTATAATTACAATAGTGACGACGACGATATCAAGTAATAATAAGTGATAAATAAACAAATAAAAAAATAACTAATAATAATGATAATAACGGTAACAGATAAGCAATAGTAATGGAAATGGAAAGTCATGAATTTCCTATAACTGAATAATGTAACTTTGATTCCATTGATAGCAACCCATCATTTATAATTGTTAAGCTTTGAAAAAAAATCCGTCTCACTTTAAGCTTTTTATGATTTCATTATGCTCTCATTAATGCTTTTATGATTGTGTTTATATTTGCAGTGATAAGCAGTTGATCATTTCTGTGAGCAATTACTTATCACTGTATTAACAGTTACTGTGCTGATACAAATATTGTTGATGATAAAATTTTTTTAAGTAAAAATTTCACCAAAATACCATACTTTTTAGATCAATAGCTTTGCTAAAATATACATTTTTAAAATTAAAATAAGAATTGGATCGAAAAGCTTATTTGCTTCTTTTTAAAAAAGAACGCTGCATTTTTTTATATAACAATTTTATTCATAAATATTCTTCTTCTTCTTTCATGCTCGATCACAATATTATATCCATTAATTATCAATTAAATTAGTATAACTCACTCATGCATGAATCAAATTTCTTCAATTTTACGGGAAGTGAAACCTTTTTTAGAGTTGAAAAACTAATTTTTGATACTTTGTGTAATTCAATACTGAATTGGTGGATATCAATTATCATTATTGTTTGTGAACCTTTTTGCACTTTTCTCGTAAAAATTTGCTTTTTTCCCCATGTTTACTGCAATTTCAACATTTGAATTGTTGTCAAGAAATGAATAAATAATCTTTTAAATTTTCTATTCGAACAATGAATAATGATTAGGAAAAAGGAAACTTCATTTGATAATTACCATTTATTCATTTTGTGTTTGATATATTTCTTATCACTTATCATTTGTCAAATAACACATCTAATTAGCGCTATTTTCCTCTTTGTTTTGGTTAGATCAATAAATGAAATCTTTTAAAATCAGCAATTGGAATCAAAAATGTCAAACAAGAGGAAAAAAGGATGAAATTAACAGAAATGAACTTTATGAAAAGATGTAGGAAGCTATCAAATTAATTAATTAATTATATAAATCTTATCATAATGTACAATTTTTCATTTTCGACGAATAAAAACTGGAAAATAAAATTTGTGACGTAAATTGTAGCTTGCATAACATATCATTGCACATGTAAGATTTGTAATTAATATTTCAGATCAAATTATGGTAATTTAATCTTCAATTCAATTATAGATTGATAAAACAATTGCTAATAGCACGCTGATAATTAAATGAAATTTAAAGTTTTTTTTTTCAAAAAGATTTTTTTAGCAATAAATTTGTTCTATTTCTTATATGTAATTAATATAAATTATTCTAAATGTTGTTTTTTTTTATGCTTTATGTTAGTTTATATTTTTTATTTATATTACTTTTTTACTTTTACTCTTAGATCTCTATTATACTCTACATTTACTCATGTTAGTGTTATATCTATACTATATTTTACTCTTATTTGTATTATTCTTGCATTTATATTACTAATACCATTTTTATGTTTTCTACTTATATTACTTTTGCATTCTTTACTTTTCACCCGTATTATATTTTATATTTACTTATATTAATTTTACATTGATATTACGTTATATTTTTGTATTATACTTATATATTATACTTATACACTTTTATATCTTTGCTTATACTGCTTTTGCATTTTTTTACTACATATCCATATTATGCTTTATATTTACTTACATTACTTTTATATTTTTTAACTGATATTACATGTAAAATTTTCAATCAATATATAACAACATACAGGAAAACAATTTTGAAAAAAGGAAGAATTTTTTAAAGCATCGATTAAACTTTCCTTTTTCTTTTTTCTAAGAATTTTTATTTGTTATCTGCAAAAGAAAAAAAACACTTAAGAAGAGTAATGTTTTATGTATAAAATATAAAAAGTTTTTAACTTTTTATTTTTCTTTCTTTTTTTTTTGCAAAAATGCTTTTGAATAAGAATAAAAATGTACGTGACAGCCATTTGGAAGTATTAGCCAATGAAAGCATTGACAATCCAATTTTTCTCCATTTTCTTCTCTTTTCATGTGTCGATAAAATATCTTCCTTTTTTTAGAGTTGTTTAGATGATTCATTTTTACCATTCAATTCGAAATTGAATTCTTCCGCTTTTTCCTTTTACTTTCTTTCATTTGAATTAAATTTAGCAATTAGATTAAAAATTGTGGCCATATATTTTGATTGTTATTTTTATTCAAAATTTAACGCAGAAATGTTTAGTTATCACTTATCATTTGTGTTTTGTTTGTGTTATGTGATAAGATTTCATTTTTTTCTGGAATTTCATTTAGATAAGATTGATTTTCGATGTATTACTAATTATTAATTCATTGTCATTCCAATTTTATCATTCTTCTGTTTTTTTTTTTCCTGAAAAAAAGATCGAATGAAAGAGAAGAAAATAAAAAAGATGGAGAAGATAATCTGAAAATTAGAAAATATATCCGATTTGTCAAATAATTTTATTAATATTTTTTGGAAGCACAACTTCGTTTTGCAATATAAATCCCTACGTAATTAGTAAATTTCTATAAGATTGAATTATTAAATTTTGATTAAATGAAAAAATCCTATCATAAAAATCGAAGAAATCTTCATAATTACATTTGCCTATCTTCTTTTTTATTCAAGATTTTATTTAATATCAAGTCTACGGAAGAGTATAATTTAACTTTTTTTAAAATATTTTGTAGTATGCGAATTATTCCCGTAAAATAGATAGTACTACAAATGATCAACAAGGATGTCAGACTGTATTTTCTGAAACAGTCCATCGGATAATTCTAAGTCTAAAAAACGTTTTTCTAACTGATTGCATTGATATCTCACGTGTATATATCGATCATTCTGATAGATTGGAGTATCGCCTAAAATTTGATTTTGTCAGATAAGTGTAGGATTTACGAGAAATTTATCTTACCTGAAAACAAAAATAACGAAAATTGAAAAATTAGTTTCTGAGTTTTTTATTGCCAAAAAAAAAGAATCAACAGCGGTAATATTTAAATCACCAGCAATAATCACTTTATTTAAAACAGTAGAAGTGACAAGAAAAGGAATGAAATAAATGAAATAAAGATAATTCAATTAGAAGTAATGGAGTCATTTGCGTCGATTTTCAAATTCATCAAATTGATTAAAAATTTTTAATTTCGTTTCTTTGTTGAAGGAAAAGAAAGTAGAACGGAATAGTATAGTGCTTATTGTATAAGCGGACGATATTTGAAAATTAAAAAACGATGTATTTATATTGGATGATATGATATGATGGCAAATATCAATGGATTACATGATTCCGCATTATCAGTTTCTGATCACTATATTTAGCTTATAAATTTATCATTACTTGTCTAGCAATTACTGTTTAATTTATTATTCGTTATTTCTTTATCATTATTTGCTGATCTATTTTTATCTGCTAATTATCGCTATTTTAATTAAATAAAGCACGAAATTACGATTAGAAAAGAAAAAGGAAAAGGAAAACGTTACAGTTGAAAAGTTATCTTTTCTCGCTCAATTCGATTTATTTATCAACAATCATCAATTATCAATTAGAAATTTCAACTTTAATAGTTTGGATTTTAATTACGCTTCGTTAAATTGATATACTGAAAGTTGGGCGGAATATTTTGCATTTAATTATTTTGCTGGTAAGTTCATTTGCTGTTTTCTGTCTAACATTTATTCATTTATGACTAATTTTTTTTGCTATTTAACAATTATCAGTAGGAAATTAATGTATTGAAAAAATATAATTAATGAGATAAAACGTTTTAGGTGCAGCAAATAGTGCATTTCAATGAATTTTTTTTAAAGAAAATTTTAATTTCATTCATTTTTATGTATCACTTTCTAATTGATCAATAGAAGATATTTCTAGGATTGAGGGATCTTTCACGTTTTACATGAAAATAACGATGCCAAGTGCTGATGATGTATTTCGACAGTTCGAAATTGAGTTAGACGCAGGTCGTGAACCGGTCTTTCATGGTGATGAATTGATAACTGGTAAAGTAAGAATTGAATTAAAGAGGCAGATGACAATACAAGCTATTAGATTACAATTTAAAGGTCGTGCTGCATGTATAAAGAGAGATTCCTCAAAAGGAGCTGAAGTTGAAAAGGTATCAAAAATTATATTTTATATTTTATATAATTATTTATTTTAATTTATATTTTTAATTATTATCAGAGACAATCATAAACCATAAATCAAATTAATAATTAAATAATTAAATTATAATTCATATCATAGATCTTCAATTTTAGTTAAGATCCAAGATTTGAATGTGTCTTTAAAATCTTTATTGACTTCCAAAGTTCAATTTTAAGATTTTTATAAAAGCTAACAGTTTTACAAACTTATAAATTCATTTTTATATTTTAATTTCCAAGATAAATCACTAAATTATTTTATAGGTGTATTTTGATAAAGATTTCACATTGCTGGAAAGACCACCCGGTCGTCCGGAACCGGGACATTTTCCGTGGATTGCTAATTACGTATATTGTTTACCATTTGAATGCCCGTTACCACTGGGTTGTCCAACTTCATATGAAAGCCCTCACGGATTTATTCGTTATTTCATTCGGGCTACTGTCATTGAAGAAGCTGGAACTGATTCGGTAAATTTGAACCTTGAATTGAATCATTAATCTATTTTATAAATTGAAAAGAATTTTGGGAGATTTTTGCCGCAATTAGGAGTTTTAATAAATTTATTATTTATTTAATTAGTGCATATTAACTGATTAAATTTTATCATTCTATATCCTGTAATTTGATAAGTGTTGAATTTTAGTGTGAATATATCGCCAAAAAGCCGATCTCAGTGATTGCACCTGTGGAATCATTTGTAGAATTAGCGACACAGCCGATCGGTGCATCAGAAACAGTATCATTTGGTGGTTGTTGTTGTCGTGGGAAATTGATTGCTGAAGTACGTTTACCGAAATCTGCCTATGCACCAGGTGAAACAGTTATTGGCTCTATCAAAATTGATAATCGACATCCAAGGCATATCGTTGATCAGGTAATAATTTTTCAAAGCTTTTTTAGCATTTTATTCGAAATGAAGAAGCTTAGAGTAATACAGTAAATTAATTTTGGGAATTATGTTCAATTTGTAAGTGAAATTAACGTAATAGCATTATTAAATTATGTTAATAATAAAAATGGTTATGGTCTCTATGTAATATTAAAAATATTATAATATTTCAAATTCATTAAGTTTTCGAAATATTTGTCAACCTAATGAATGATTTTTATTTTAGATGGAGCTTCGTTTAGTAGATCGCGTGCATTGTGTTGATTCCAAGAATACCAGTACGTTACCAAATCGGACTTTAATTATACGTCGGCTTGAGAAACACGATGCTGTCAAGTCGAAAAGTCTTTTACAAAAAGATGAAGTATTTTTCTTGCAAATCCCTGCATTAGCACCAACTATAGGTTTTTTTTCTGTGAACTATTTTTTTTCCTAATAATTATTTTTACTATTAAATAATTCTACTCCTATATTTTATCCCATCGTGAAAGAAGTTATAATTTATGCAGAATATTTATTTGGAAATTTTACATATATCAGTGAAATAAGTAATTCAAGCTTAATGGAAAAGTTCGTAGAATTCAATGGAACATATATGAGTAAGTTTTGTATTTATATAAGATAATCATTGTTTGATTGTTAATATAATCATTTTCAGGGACAAAATTGCATAAATCAAGTATTACCAATAATACTTCAGCGACGGATATTGATTTCACAATGATACCAGATCAACCAGTACCAAATTCGAATGCTCTCTTAGTCAAATTTCAGGAATCTCCAAGCAGTGCAACTTTGAGATTCCGAAAGAAACCGTTTTTGCGGGTTGAATACGCTATACAAGTATGCTTATAAGTGACTTCACTATCCACGGTTGTTATAGATGGGATAAGAATTAAAAAACTTGTAAGAAATTCGTTAGATTCAATAACTGATCACTAATGAATATAGTAACGAAATATTTCTGTTTATGAAATCAAATTTTTTATTCCATTCTTACATTGTTGGATTCATTAATCTCATTATTTAATTAAATATTATTATTAATTTTAATTTTTAATATTCAAATTTACAATAAATTATAGTTATCACTTGGCGATTACTTGTTGCTGGAATTACCGATAACAATTTTACCATTGCCATATCGAGGTAGCAATATCAGTTATCAGCCATTTGTGGGTGGTGCACAACCAATACCGGAAAGTGATGAATCAGGAAAATTCATCTATGGTGATGGTTTCATGTTTACTCCCCAGTACAGTGTACTCATTGCATCTGCCAATTATTCATCCAAAAGCGGTGCTATTGCAAATTCGGGAACAGCAACGGCAATAGTAAATGCATCATCACATTCAAAGGGTAACACCGAAAATGGTACCAAGAGATGATGATGCCAATAAAAAGTACCATAAAAGGATGATAATATTGAAAAATTGATAGCAATAATCTATGAATAGATTCTTTAAATACTACGTAATATTATTAGATGCTGAAAAAATAATGCTATTCGTTAATTTGTAACTAATTTAGTATTTACTAATGATAATCAATTCGGTCATCTTCACTTTCTTGATTTATTATCACTTTTATGTTATGACTGAAATTGTTTCATAACGTTGAAGTTGAAAAAACTCATTGTTTCGAAACAAAAATTCAAATTGGAAACTTGAAGTTCCAAGTTATTCACTTTATGCTAAGTTTACATTCTTCGTTAGATTCAATAACTTTTTCTTCGCTATTTTGTTACATTATTTAAATTATATTAATTTCTTACGCTTTTGTCACATGATCAAATAACAAAATATTTTCTAAATCTAAATGCCGTGTTATAAATCATATTATGTTTATATTTGTTAAAGATATATAAAACCTTGTGAAGTTGTCATCGAAAGCTGTTCGTTTATTCCGCACAAATGTTGGTACCTGTGATTCATTCAAAAAAGGTTCACATCATTGATTGTAAAGTGATTTCATTAAAATAACCCAATTTTTTAATAGTCAGTGATTATTGTCATTAGTTGATCAATTATATGATAAATATCATTAACTTAACAAAACAACTTGTTAGGCCGGGAAAAATATAACTTAATAAGAAATTTCGAGTAAATCACATATGCCTTCATAAGAAATCCGCTTGAATAACATTCGGTAGCTTGTTTGTTTCGATCAATTACTAATCATGATGAAACCACCATTGGACAACCACTGAAAATTATGCTTGAAATTGTGGTTTGAATGCAAGACTAATTACTGATCGTCCGAAATATCAATGATTATCAGAATTTATTTACAAATTACACCCAAGTATGCTACCTTTGTAATAAAACATTAATAAAACAATATTTATACATGAGAATGTGTAATAAAATGGAACGTAATCATCGACCTGCTATATTTTGGGAAAGAAAAAATAGTCCAAACATACTGCAACTTATTTAGAAAAAAACGCATACATGAAATTAAAAAGTTTGATAAAACCAATTTCATGATTCATTTCAATAGAGGAATTCCAACGTCTGATTTCTAAAACTTTCTGGAAACTTCCAAAACTACATAATTATTTCATTATCAACAGCAATACGAATTTACTTTTGCTATAGGTATTAAAATGAAACACCCAAGCGACAGATATTTCCTCTTTCTATACAGATACCAAGTAAGAGATGATATCATCTTGCTATGTGAACTTCATTAAGATAAAAAAAAGGAAATTTTTCAATTAAAATAATTTTTTCTAAGAAATATTAAAAGAGAACTTAAACGACAATTATCTAACAAGAAATCAAGCAGAATTGATCCAGGCCACTCGTACTGAAAGATTTTGACTATTTTGCCCAACTTGATATATTGAATAAGCTCAAATTGGCGAAGTATTTCAAATTAAAACCTATAACAAATATTAATAGCGAGCATACATAGTTTAGGAAGAAAATTCTGAGAACTATAAAGGATTCAAATTAGTAGAATTTGATAACGACGGTGATGAAAAAAGATGCAGAATGCCACCAATTCTTCTTATTATTCCATCAAAATCGATGAAATGTGTTAAGATCATTAATGCTAACCAGGATGTGATTACAAATCCAGCACGAGTTCTGAAAATCAAAAAATTGATAAAAACAATAACGGAAAAGGAATTTAATAAATTTAAATAAACGAAGCAATCCTTAACAAGTGATCTTTTAACTAATTGAAACAATTTATAATTGGAAAAATAATAGCAAACCTGGTGCCGGTGAAAGGTTTAACAAAATCAAGAGCAAAAGACACAATAAGCAATACAAGCTTGATAAATTCCACCAGAATATTTGTTCCAGAAAGCATTACTGAATTAAATGTTGTATGCGGTCGAGATTCTGTCCATTCTTTTACGTTTACTTCCATTCGTATCATCTGGAAAATGGAATTTTGAAGTATCATATTATGCTGCTGCAATAAATGAGCCGATTTTTTCACACAATCTACTGATCTTCAGAATATTATGAGAAGAAATGTAACAATATTGTATTCTATGCTACAATAAGCGTCACAGCTTTTCTAAATATTTTAGAGAGATCAGCTTTAGAGCAAAATTTGAATTGCTTAATAATCCCAAATGCTATTGTTTCTTGATCATAACATATTTTAAAAAATTTGAATTAACACTACGCTTGATGAAAAAACAATCTCACTTTATTTTGAGTACTTTCAATATTCTCTTCAATAGAACGGAAACGATCACTGTACTGATAATCCATACGTGTAGCAACGGTGTTGAGATCAGATTTAAGTGCAATTATTTCAGCTTGATGCAATTCAATCGTTTCATTCAACATTTCTTTAAGCCTCTGAAAAAATTACTGGTTGTGGACTCGTCTAGCTCATAAACCGGTGAGAAATACCCAGTACACAAAAGCAGAATATATTTATCACTTGAGCACTTTTGCTTACCTGATCCTTCTCTCTGAGTGGATACAATCTAACAATTGTCACTTGAGTCATTTAAAAATGAAACTTTCACTTGAACAAACCTGTGTTTTGATTCTTTCCTCATGAAGCGCATTGTCGAAATAATTGAATTCAGATTTATTCTGCATCTAAATTTTTAATGAAGTCAATAACTCTTTTTCTTGGATTACTTATTGCTTTTGATTTTCTTGAAAGTTTTATAATATCTCTCATTCTGTAATATCCAGTAGTATGCGCACAAAAAAAAGAAAAGAATGATAGCTTTAATATACCTGTAACTTATTAAGCTGCTCAAGGAGTGCGTGATTCTGTGCTTTTAGCTCTTGTATATCATTATGCAACTCTACCATAGTATCTGCAGCAGTAAGCCCAGCTTCCCGTTCATTATAAGACAGCATTTCTGATTGAGATGAGGTCGCCAAGTTGTCGAGATTAAATGCCATTGGAGGAAGTGTTTCATTACGTTTATGTCCACGCTTAGCTGGTGACGACCCTACATCACAGTTTTCTAAATCCAACTTGTGTGACCTGAAAAGAAATAATTCTGATTCTAATACAATAAAATAGAAAGAGATAAGAAAACGAATAAAAATCAAAAAACGCAGAGCATTACAGCTTATGTAAAAAACAGACCTATCATTAGTTTGTGTACTTGAATAAAAAGTGGAATGGCCCACATTAGATGCATCACTTGTTATATTATCCGGTATATTGTCTGCTGATCCAAAAGTACTTTTGATTATATGTGCTATACCACGCGGCGCAGCTATCACTTCTCGAAGCAATGGACCCGTTTTCCTGGAATTATAACCCTCATATTTTCCACAAACCAAATTGTAGGAACTATTTAATTGTAAGTTGATTCAAAAAAATATTATTCATATGATTGTTTGTCTATTATATATTTAACTTTAGATGAGGTATTCATGTTGCTTCCTCACACATAATGACAATCAAAGTAGTCAGCAGTGGGCCTATTATTCATCAGATTTCAACAGAAAATTAAGATAAAAATTATTCGCAAAAAAAAAACTTGAAGCACTCGTGAATAAAATTAAGACATTTTCATTTTGAAAATAGAAATATTATTGAATACAATCTGATTTCATGTCGAAAAGATGTAGGTGCTCAGTGGTCCAGCTGTTCAACATAGCGATTCCATTGATAAATAGCAAGAATGATCTCTAAGAGAAAAAAATTCTTTAATTGAGTTACAAACCTAATATTATTAAGAACAGCGCTTTTAGATGAAGATTCAGTGGCAATCCCCATATTCAAATCCACTAATTTTGACTGCAGCTGTTCCAGTTTCTTCTGAAACAGTATCATATAGTTCTTGAAGAGCGTTAAAAAAATGATTCTAGATATCTTTACTTCCGACATATGCCATTGGTTCCAATATCTAACCTGTGTTGTCAGATCTTCAGCGATAACTTTACCTAACGTTGTAAGCATGAAGAAAAAACCGCAGAGATGTGAAATATATATAATAACATAAACAAAATTCACACAGCGTACTGAAATGTGAGATAAGTCCAAGCGCTTAAACCACATGATTCTTCATCAGAGTGTAGTTAGTAAGCTAAAGAGAAAGAGAGACATTTCATCGTTCAAATTAACTTTAAACTAACCTTTAAATGTTCAATTTCTTGCGAACTTTTCTTATTTTTTTTCTCGAAATGTTGTCGAACCCGTGCTAGTTGTGGATTTTCGCTTCCATTTTCCATATTGCTGGTCATAGACAAAAAATCATCAACATCCGCTGAAATAATATTGAAAAAATGCGTCGGATTAGAACTAACAAAGATGAGACTGAAAAAAGCTAAAAAAATTTTTATATTTAAAATCACTCCATGGTAAAAATTCTTATTTAAAAAAATGAATAATAACTGATATATACCCTCTCTGGCAAGAGAAATGCGAGATAATCTTTCTTTAATTTGCTCTATCTTGCGCTCAATGCGTGTCCGGTCATCCAGGCCAATTTCATCCACACCTCCACCGTGTGATGCTCCTTCATCTGATGAGCGCAAACTGCTGCCTAGCCATGAACTATCTGACTGGAATTAACTACTTTAATTTTTTTGCACGACAAGTCATTAAAGTAGCAGTGTGATATCGATTTAATTTAATCAGTTATTCATTTAACACAATATTTAATAAATAACTTTTCGTAGTTATGTTAATGGGAACAACTGATATCGAAAAAAAATACAGAATTGTTTTAAAATAATAGAAAACCATTTGCAAACAATGCTGTATTTTTTTGCTGTATTAGCATACTAGAATAAACGATAACATCATATATACAGTAATTTCTGAGTTCTTATTTATAAAATAATATGCATATGATTGTTATCACTGTAAAACTTTCGATATGTCACAAATAAGTTAATTATAACTTCGCTGAGAAAAATGAGAAAAAAACCTCGTGATGTGAGTCGTGTTTTGTGACTGGTGCTAACATTTTAAAATAAAATGAGACAATAATGCCGGAAATGGTTATTATCTGGTTCTTCAGATAACGCTTCAGGCAAATTACAGCACTTGCAGTCTACATTCCACTTTTCCTGCAAAGCGGTACTGATAAACAAAACAATTACATAAATCTCAAATGTTTTTCACGGATTTTCAAGAGTATGTTTCTGATAAACAGTTAATTGAGAATAATGATAAATAGTTTGGTATAATAATGTATATCTATACCAGTCATTTACGTTATTATAATGTATATAACATCGTAAAATTCATCTCCGCATGCTTCATTGTAAAATATTTAAATTGTGAAGTGTATAAAGATTAGATTACACAAAACAGAATAAAAATTTTTTAAGTGATCAGAGAAGAGAAAATAAAGAAATAATATGAACCTTAAAGTGATCAAGAAACAGTAAATTTAAAATCGATAATCGTCAGTTCTCTAATTTTCCGGGAGAAAACAACTTCTTGGTCGAATAACTCGGTAGCTTAATCCATTTTCATGTAAGGTGGGATAATAGTTTTCGTGATGAACTACTGGACGTAGTATTATAAACGGTGGTTGTAAAAGTTTGATGCAAGTGGCATCGCTTCACGAAGTTGATATTGATGAGATGTGCGAGCGAACGCGGGGAGAGGAAGAGTGCGGGGTTGAGAGATTATTATAGAGAAATGTTGATAGATTCTCTTCACTCTTATAAATCATCAGCTATTATGACTTAAAAGAGATGTGACCTCTCTGTCAAATGATTCAATAGCATAAATCTCTTGATGGGATAATTTCATGGATCGCAATCAGGATTTAATTTCCAGTCCATGTTAATTATTATATTTACATATTCACAAGTATATGAAAGAATATCATATAGAGAATATCAGGGTTTTGCTATGGGATCAAAAGATTTCACGATGAGATAAGATGCTCATGCGTAACATTTAATTTAGTGGAACAGATTGATTATCATTATGAAGGAAGAAAGCGTGTATGATAGGAGCAGAACAGTGTGAGCGATAAAGAAATGATATCGAATTGAGAACGATTAGGTCATTGAATTGATGATAAGGAATTTTACGGGGCACGATGATGAGCGGAAAAAATTGCACGGTAGCAAACAGGAGAGGGGCAGTAATCGATGTTCCACTCTCGACTACTCCTTCCCTCGATACACAGAAGCATATTTCGCTGTCTCTTTACTTCATCGATAAGCATGATGTATTGTTTTCTCATCAATTTCTTATTCCCTTTGTTTCTAGCATTATTTAATACCGGAAATTCGTGAGCATGTGATGTTTTACTGGTTAGATCATTAGATGTATACGTGTTTATTTCGTAATAGTTACTAGTTTTAGTGCTTACTAACAATTAAAATTTGATTAATGTCTGTTTGGAAATTTTATTCTGACAATTCTATCTTATTCTGAAATCAATTCAATTAGCTTGTTTAAAACACATGTATAAACGTGTACTGTGGACGTATACTGAAAGATGCGTGATTTACACACAAAATCTGGCTTTAAGATGTGAGCTATGAATACACTTTGACATACACTTTGAGACTTTAAGATATGGAAGGAGCTATTTCTATAGGTTCATTGAAATTAAGGTTGTTTAAAGGATAGATTAGTCTACAACGAATTTTATAATCATTGGAAGAGTTTTTTGAGCAATGATTGACGAGTGTTTAGTGCCAGGTTGTTGCATCGTCGAGTCTATTTCCAAGTTCGGAAAATTTAAGAAACCGGTACTATATTTAATAGAAGACATAATATTCTGCATGAAGTACTGGCGTATTAGTGTTAGATAATAATAGTAACATCATAGTTTCGCTTTTCTTGTGCTTCAAAATTTCCAAAAAAAATCACTTTGCACTTTATGCAATATTATCATTTCTGATACCGTAAATACAAAAGATTGTAATAATCTTTATAAAACATCTCCTAAAAATACTTCAGTCGTGACAGTGATTAAAATTAAAATATTCCTAGATATGAGTAGATATGAATTAAATCAAATAAATTAATTGATTAATAAACACGTATGTGAATTCCATTTTCCTTCAGCAATTTTAAAAAATAAAATCATATCTAACAAAAAAAAATGTTATTGGTCCGTAGTTTGACTAATAACGAGAATAATGACAACAAGGAAAGCAATAATAACAGTAATATAATTGATATGATAAAAAAAGATATGGAACATTTAATTTCAACCTGAAATATTGCGTTAGGTGCAAGAAAAAAAGCTTTGCAAGTCTGACTTTCTAAAAATAGTATATCTCGGGAGGTAATTACGTGCAAAGCATATATCATCAGTTAAATATGCAAACTGGCATCACATCGGGTTCCTGTGATTGTGACTAAAATTCATGTGTCATTTTTGCACAATGAAGTTTGTTTCTCAGTTCAAATCTTATTCATTTTTACAAGAATTACAGATCGATTCTTGTTGATTTATATGAGAAAACAAGTTTTTACGAATCGAATTTCTCAATCGTAAAAGCGGAACATCAATCAATTTTCATGCAATCAGAATCAGAACTGAATCGAAATCAGAGCAGAGCAGTGAATAAAGCATATCAGAAAGTACGGGAAGAGAAAAAAATTGGAAAAAATAGTACGAAGTATAGAAATAGCTAATGACAGAGTGGTGGAGGAGATTTTTTGCTATCGTGGAAATGATAACAAATGTGGCATATGATTTAACTGATTTTTCATTGGCACTCATTGCTTATTGCTTTAGCAAAATGCTTCCTGCTAAAAAGATTTCCAGTTTAACTGGACTTGATCCGATTAGCCAATTATCGACAAATGTTTGCCGAATTTTGGGTCAAAATCCAGGACCATTTACACTTCAAGGAACTAATACATATTTGGTCGGAGCCACCGAAGAGTGAACATTTTACATTTTTTTCTTTATCCTTTTCGATAAAACAATAAAAAGGCATTTGTAAATTGATTAGTTTTAGTTTTTTTAAGATTCATTATTGTCTCAAATTTAGCTCATTATGAATTTATTTATTGAATTAAATAAAGTTGCTGATACTTAGTCGATAAATTCATTGAAATGAAATGATTATATATTTATATCGGTCCGATGCTTAAATGTTGTAAAAATTTCTTCCTACCATTCAGCTCTTCTTTATACTAAAGCATTGAAGATCTGACTGTCATATATATCGCTTAAAAGAAATGATAACTAATTAGATCCTGATATAATTTTGATGATCGGTTCAAGCATATTCTGACTCAGTCATATTTTGAAAATGAAAAAGTAATTTTATTTATGTAGCCTAGATTGATATAGCGGGAAAGGATGTATAATGAAATATTTATGGAATTCAAACGGATTTGCAGCATTGTCGTATAATGTCGGTATTGTGTCTGAGAAGTTCGGAGGTGGAGTAGTAATCGATTCTAAGCTAATAGAACACTTTTGTAACATTCGATGAATAACAAGATTAATATTTTTTAATTCTATTTAAAGTCAAGTTTTTTGAGTTAGAGTTCATTCACTTATGGAAGGATAGAATTTAGAAGGCTGAAGTTTCGGCATGTTGTTTTTGATTCAGGACAGTTCAAGATCAAAAACTTGCTTTCTATTTTGCTCTGCTTATTGACTTCAGGCATAATTTAAGAGCGTCTTAGATAAATCCCTATTCATTATCTCAGACAGACAGGCTCAAATAAGGATGGATAAGTGTAAGACAGTGTAAAATAGGGGACCTGCAGTGCTAATCTTACATTTATCCATTCTTATTCTTCATTTCTAAATTCTGATATTCTGTCTATTTTGTCTAGTTTGTAATATCAAAATATAAATTTTCTCTGTTTCCAGGAAAATTCTAATCGACTGTGGTGACAATGGAGTGGAACAGTACATTGATTATTTGAAGGAAGCACTGGGTGGTAATAGAATAAGATTGATTATTTGCACACATTGGCATAATGATCATATTGGTGGTATACCGGATATTTTCAAACATGTAGTTATTTTCTTTACTTTTCAATCATTTTTGATTATTTCCCGATTTGAACTTCTTACGAATTCATAAAGAATCTTCAACTATGCTCATTAAAGTTTCTGGATTTTAGCCATAACTCGTAACTAAGATTAAATTTCTCCTCATTATTATATTTTTCAAAAATGTATGAGACTATCTGATTGCATACAAATACATTAAGAAAGTAAATAAGTTACATTATAAAAAAAATTTAATGCAATTTATTAAAGGTGACGAATGGACCAGTGCCAGTTCATAAACTTGAAAGGACAGACGCGCGAGAAGTGGACAACATAAAATTTGATTACATATCACCAGGAAGTGTCATTACAGCCCCTGGAGTTACCCTTAGGTAATGTTTTAAACTTCTTATAAAGTATTAGGGATTAACCGCTATTCAGCCTTAATCTGCGGTGCACATTTTCTTCTGCTTATCAAAGATTATGATAAAAATTCATATCCTATAGTAGCTTGAATCAAATTTGAATTCAACGTGAGCCATTCTGACATTGAATATAAAATTTGTTTAAACTTATTTTTGCTTGATTTGAATTTGCTTGGTTTGAAACCATATAAAAAATGCGCTTTTCTTTTCAGATTTCGTGATTTTATTTAGGCTGCTATTATCCTAGAGAAGTAATTTCTTTTAAGCTGTACAGTAAACTGTAGGTGTTTGCGGCTTGAATTTTGATAATTATTCAATAAAAATATGATAACAAAGAAGATTTAATTAAGTTGCAGATGTATTGCAACGCCCGGGCATACATCCGATCATATCTCTCTTTACTTTGAAGAAGAAGGTAGCCTCTTCAGCGGTGACTGCATACTCGGTGAAAGTAGTTCTGTATTCGAAGATCTGTATGATTATATGCATTCTTTGGAAGTATTATCGAAACTTAATATTACTAAGTATGTGTTTTAATCTTCTTTTGTTATTGTTATAAAAATATACAATTAAAAGTCTTGCTGTCAATATCTTACTAATGAATGATAATTTCCAGGATATATCCAGGACATGGAGCAGTTATTGAGAAAGGTTTGGAGAAAATTCATGAATATATAGCACACCGGAAGAAGCGTGAAGACGAAATATTGAAGATATTAGAAAATAGAGCATCGGCATCTACTATGCAAATTACCAATTTAATTTATAAAGTAAGTTTTCTCAATGCTTTTTAATTATTATGTTATAAAAATTTTCCGCTTATTTAAATGAAAAATTAAAAGCACGCAGTTGGCAAAGTCCACGTTTTAAAAAAAATTATCGTGTGAAGTTCCTCTGCAATCTCCACTAATTACGTTTATATCCAATTTATTTTTCAGGATATATCTTGGTCAGTAAAATTGGGAGCTGTAAACAATGTGAGTAAGCATTTAATGAAGCTTATGAAAGAAAATAAGGTTGAACAAATCGGTTTTGATATCTATCGACTAAATAACGCTGATATAGGACAAAAAATTACTCATTCTCATAATTGATATGATTTTGTTTGTTACATATGCGGAATAAATAATTTATTCATTAAACGAACAAGTATATTAACAAATAAACACTGGCAAAATTCAAATTAAATCTGTTCATATATGTACTGATGCGATAACATTCACTAATTTTTCGTAGATATCACCATAAAAAAAAAGAGTAAAATTCGTTAAGCAAGTGAACTGATTGTCTTTATAAATTGAGTAGGTATCATATAACAATTATCGAAAAAGTGAAAAACAAACACACTTATGCATATAATGAGATAAAGACTCACTATTATGCTTCATACTAGGGAAATAATTAGAATTGGCACTGAGTACTGATTTTACGGGTATTGAGTAATACTAAGAGGGTAGAATGATACAGTTACGAACAATTATATTGCAATGTCCAGGAAAGTATATAGCTTTTCAAATAAGCAGATTATTTGCAAGTTGCGTTAAAGTATGAGGTCATGATAACTACTACATAATTGATGCCTACATAATTAGTTATTTAACTCAACCTGATCCTTTGTTGAGTTTTTTGAAGCGAATTTTACGTATTTTCCATTGAATCAGGTTATTAAAATCCCAAGTTTAAATTTCTTAAACTCATATTTTGTGATACAAAGCATTGCAACAGTCAGATGCATCACATTGCATGTCCAACTCGTTTAATGCTTTCTATTGTTTAGACAATCTAAGCTTTATTTATCTTTTGCATTGCGATGAAATTATTCTTATTTGTAAGAAGTGTCAAAGATAAAGCAAATTTTTATTAGCTCTGTTCAATTATCAATATTTTAAAATCGATGGTAGAATAACGGATAGCTGAAGAAATTCCTTTCTTGTATTTACATCATCTCCTGAGGTATCGAGAAATGTGCTGATCGAAACATCTATACATCACTTTACTAACTGACCTCTTCAACTTCGAAGTTGTTAATTATTATTGCTATGTTATCATTCCATGAACGATTGATTAATCATTCCTACTATCATGATAAATTCCGTAAGAATATAATAGTGATTAATTCGGGTTTCTAATATATATTCTAAAGACTTTTGTTTTATCATCTAATATTTTCGGTCATTGTTCATTTTACTACTGTAATCTCAGCTTCAATAATCTTTTTAATTAAAATTAATCCTTTTACTATAAATTAAACTGGTTTATATATTATCTGTCATCTTGAGAGTGTTATAAACAAGAGAACTTGAATTGTGCTACCTGTTGCTTTTCCAGTTTTTCATTCTCTTTTTTTGTCTTTAAGTGAAGAAAATAGGAAGAATGAGAAGTGATCGGATGAAAACATCTTTTGTTTATTTATTAATTCATTTATTTCATCATCAATTAAGCATATAATTAAGCTGTTTTCCATTTCTTTGAATTGATCGATTATGAAATCATCAGTTTCTTCATCATCAATACTTATTTCTACCTTTCCTAAAACTAATCATCATTTATGATCTGTTTACATTAATGCGAATGGTCCGCTCATTTCTACGCTTGTCTATTCAACTTCATCATCCAGATGAAGTTGAAATTACGCCAATGTTGTATTTTCATCTTTACTTCCACACTTCCCTACTTCTTCCAGTATCAGTATCAGAAAATCAATCTGTCATTGCCCGGAAATTCTTTTAGAAAATTTCCATTTACATAAGAACACAACAAGAGAGAAAGAGAGACAGAGAGAGAGCGCGCAATGTCCCGAAATTTTTTTTGAATCTTTAGCTTTTACAATTCACTTTTGTAGCTTAATTTTTGTAAATTAATATTAGCGGATAATTTAATCACGATTTTTTAAGCTAATGTATTAATTAATTTATTATTCTCATTAGTAAATTGTCTTGAAATGTTAGTAGCAATTCAGCAAGAATAACGTAACGGGATATTGTACTATTATTCATTACTGGAAAGATATTTATTTCCAGAAGAAAGCAGACTATTTTTTCAGTGAATAAATCAAATTGATAAATGTATAGAGACAAGAGCATGGATAAGTTTATATGATCAAAAAGAATTGCAAATGATGGCGACGGTTGATTCTTGCGTTGTTTCGTCGTAAATTTATCAGCCGAGAAAAGTTTTCCCATCCAACAAGCTACCACCAATCCTATCATTATTTTCCCTTTCTTTCACCCATTAAAAATGTTCTTTTCAATAACATTTTTGAAGGAAAATCAGCGAGAGCGGACGATGTACGAACAAGTATATTTGAAATTGTCGTCAGTAAATTGCCGATCGATCTCTTAAATAATAAATTCATCTCATCAGAACGATCAATCAATGCGACATCGTTAGTACCAACCAGTCATCTATCTCTTTACCTTTACCTTTACTTTTACCTATCGTCCCTCATCCGCTGAGCTATTGTCACTGTTTGTTTCCAATATCATTACAACAAAAATATCATTAGCATAATCCCTAACTCAATACTCTCGTTATTTATTATTGTTTTACTACTGTTCATCTCGTCATTATTGTTATTGTTTATTGTTGTGTTTATTTAAATTACAGGTCAATAGCACGATTTTATCAGATGTCATTTTGTTTTTTTATAATCGCTGAAGGATATCGCGGAAGAGTGGAATTCACAGATGTATTTGTTAATCGATTGATTGTTATCTGATTTAATTCATCATTTTATCATATCTATGAGTATTTTCAGCAATGATATTCTTTCCAGTCATTTTAACATGATTGAAGTAATTTTTGGAAGCCATTTCATAACGATTATTACAATTCTTGCTATTTATGCTACCAGAAATGAAAATATTGCATTAGGTGCAAAAAAAATATGGACCGAGCAGGATGAAGCACGACGAATTGAACAGGTTGTTTGGTACATTTATCATTGATTTAATTTATTTTACATTTTAATTAAATTTTTCTAAGTATATTAAAATGTCCCTTTTCCAGTTTAAATAAATCTTTTTGAATTTAAATTCATTTTATTAAACTTTTAGGAATAGGAGAAAAAGCTTTTTTTTTCTTGTTTTTAGATTTTTAATAAATGAATTTGAAATATTACTTTTATTGATTGCTTTTTATGAACAATAAACATTGAAATCATTTCCAAAATGATGCATTAACACTTTTCTGCATTATCTCCAAGTAAAATCTTTCATTTCCTATCACGTAAACTGAGCGCACTGAGCGCATTTGTCCTTCATTTCACTCCCATCACATTGATGACAATCTCTCATTTACAGTGACAACAATTTGTTGTTTGTCATTTTAATTGTTTACCTGAATATAATATTAAAATGACACCAATTAAAATGGGAAGGGAAGAAAGGAATTCTTTTACTCAAATCAAATTAAATATTTCAAAAATTTCAATTTTATTTATAAAAAAAATTAACAAATTATTAATGAATGAAATGAAATAAATTAAAGATAATGAGAGAGGAAGAGATGGAATATGAAATGGAACAACGCTCACAATCACCTGTTAATGATATGATTGACGGTGATGTGATACGAAAAGATTATCCGATGACTGAATCTTATCAGTATAAAAAAGAAACCTTACCAACAGTTACATTTTCCAATACGATTACTATCAAATCAGGTAAATTTATTGATTTATTATCTTTATTGAATAAAGTGGGAATCGATGATCTTTGTTGATAGATAAGTTAATCATTCATTATACATCCAAGCTATCTTCGTTATCTTTTTTTTTCATCAGTTAATTTGAATAGATTTTTCTTAAAAATGGTTAAATTATCGAATTCAAAAATTGAAATCTTTCAAATTTTACGATTTTTTTTGTGCTGTAAAAATAGGAAAAGAATTTGAATAGAAATTTTATGTGAAAGATTTTCATAATTTCTATTTTACAATAATGATAAAGGTATAGTATTGTGTAAGTGTAAAGAACAGCTCGTCACAGGTTCGAAGTAAAGTTGAACTGTTGGTGAATTGAGGTGGTCAGTCAAATTAATGTTTTATAAAAGTGCATGGTTTCACATATGTAATACTAATTAGAAATTAATTAGGCTATTTTTATATTTAATTGAGGGGAAATAACACTTTGAATATAATAAATCTATTTTAAACACTATAGTTTCTAATCACAATGTATTGAGTAAAATTCCCAAAATAACTCACAATTATAATATAAAGATGCATCCCTTTTTCTTGCATTAAAAATAACCCAATTAACTTAATAATCAACTTTCTAATTAGTATTGCATATGTGAAATTATGTGCTTTTATAGACACATTAATTTGACTGAATATTTGGGAGAATTAAACTTTGAAAAATCCAATAGTTCCATACTTTACATCAAATGATGTAGAGTCTGAGAAATGAGCGTAAGGGCAAAACTTGAATTTAATTACTTTAATTTAATTTGATTTAATTATTTTTTAAAAAAAAGAAACACCTTTGTCAGTGCTATTCACAGATAACAGTTATTGGTGCTATCACTGTACAAGTCCATTAAACATAATGAGCGGAAACATGCAACGTGCGATTGAAAAGTTCCTAAGCATTCGTCGAACAACTTATCCAGTTCAAGTGAAAAACATGCGATGCTCAGAACCACGTAATTTGACGGAATTAGCTGTGGAGCATTGTCGACATCCGTACTGCCAGACGTTAATTTTGACAGATCACGAAACCGGTTTCTTATTATTCTGTTAATAACATTATTTAAATATTCAAAAACAAATTATTAATTAAGCGTAGGAATATTGATAAATAAATTGATCATTTTAGATTTATTCAAAATTTATTTCATGCAGCGGCTAATATTATCATATCAGTTATAGTCAGTCAAATTTTGCACAACTGTGATATCTGTTTTAAATATATCTTCATTTCTGGTATTTATACAAGACAACCTTGCTTGTTTTGGATTATTATTTTCATAATTATCAAGGATTTTTTAATTCAATATTGTTGATAATTTTCAATACTTTCAAGTTTTATTTCCTTTTATTCTTAAATGATTTTTTGCATTTTTCATAATTAAGAAATTATCGATTTATTAATTAGAAAAAAATAAAGTGTAAAAATTTTGAAAACTAAAAAAAAGAAATTTCAATATCATTCAGGTTCGGCATTTACAATACGTGGCTGTGCGGAAACGTTTGGAGCAATAAACGAGAAACTGCTTGAGGCACGTAGTGATAATAGCTGCCAAAGGTATCACGATTGATATGTAATTCAGTAATCTTTCCTTTTTTTCAAAAATTTAAATGATAAGATCAAAGAAAATACTATCAATGAATGTACAAATTGATAAACAAATTAAAAGTATGAGAAAAAAAATGAAGAGAAACTTTTTCAGACTACACGATCAGCTCGATATACAGGAATGTATCTGTAGGTATCGACGATACTGCTATCCAGGCGCAAAACGTCATTATTTTGACACGTCAGCAGAAACATTCATGTCCTTAGCACCAGCTGATAATATCATATCTACTATATTTTATTATATTTTATTAATTTGTTTAAGGTTTGCGTTTTATGATCATTTTTAGCATACTTCTCTTAGGTGTGTTGTTGTATGGCTTTGAATTTGAATTTCATCCTTTCAAGATAATTTATTAATTGAAAATATCTGAAATAATTAGAAATATCACCAAAAAAAGTCACACACAAGCAAGAATGAATCGTAGAAGATAAGATGTTAAAAACGATAAACAGGTGATAATATTATTAATGTGTATTTTATTTGCTTTAATGATTTCTGGTATCTTCTATTGCCAATGTATAACAATTAAACGAAACAAATTTCAAATTATGTTGGTTTTTCATCATTTTTCAAAAGTATCACTGCAATACCATTCCTGTTTTCGACAAATGCTCGATACAACGTATAAAGCAGCAACCAATTAATCAGAATAGCAGTTGAAGTTAGCAATAACACCTGGAATGGATGATAATTTTACTAATTAATCTAAAAACAACCACAATTTAATTAATTAGTTAATAATAAAATCTGCAAACGATGGTAATTTTATTAATTTTTTATTTTACATTTTGCATAAACAAATTTCATTTATCATCGAGCATATATCGAGAAATGTAAATGAAATGCATGTTGACCTTGAAATTATAAGCTTATCGTAAGCATAATAATTTAAAAAGTTAAAAATATAGCATCGCTAATTACTCAATAAACTTTAAACTGATAGAATGAATTATATCAAATTCAAAAATATTCAATGATTTATTGAATAAATAAAATTGAAGAGAATATTAGAAAAGTATATTCATCGTTCAATTCTTTTAGCTAATCAAATGAAAAACGAACACGTATTTCATCAAATGGCAATGTTGGAGCTTGTTGAAGTAAGCTTTTCTCATGCCACAGATCAGGCCATGCATAAATAATCGATATTATAATCCAAAATAAAGAACTAAGAGCTGAAATGTTAATTAATTTTAAAAATGAAACATTTAAAGAAATTTTTCTCCGATAAAAAGTTCATAGATTGATTTAAATAGCAAAAAATATAGCTAAGCTATAAAATTTATGAATAATTTATTAAATAATTTTTTTTCCTAGTTTCTTAACGCAATATAATAATTAGAACGTTTCATCAATTCAGAAAGACATATTTCAAATTTTCATGATTTACTTTAATTAATTAGTAATATTTAACTACCGGCAATATTTAATACTGGAAATGCAATATTATTAGGTGTTATAGTTGTGGGTAGTCGAGAATGCCATATAAGCCAAGTATGTAAAGTATTAATTAATAATGCCAATATACTTTGAACTAAGCCTGTGATAAGCTGAAATTTCTTTTGATCAGATTTCAAATATTTTCCATTATTGAAAATCTTTTCCAATTTATCACATTGTCATATCTTCAAGTAATTAATGTTTACGCTTATGATTATTTTCTCTTCTTCACTTTTCTCTCCATTCAGTTTTCCATTCATTAATGTACTTACTACCTGATTTCGAAATGGAAAACTTAATTTGTCGAGGTTGTTTGCATTAAAATCCCAGCCTAACAATGCTTTCAGTTGTATTTCTAAGCATGTCTCCAGCGCTCGATACATTCGATCTCTAAATTCATTTAATTCATTTAAAATATCATTGCGAGAAACATTCTCTTCCAATTTACTTTAATTTACAGTTCTTATAGTTCGTGATTGTCACGAAGATAACGAATTGATAAGTAATTGACATCATAACCACATGGCCTTACCTGGATTTTATTATCATAGAACACATGCAACCACTTTAATTTTGGATTATCGTTTTATGACTAAGTTTCTTATCACTGCCATTATCACTGTAATCTATTATTAGATGGGTTTCTCATCAATTCATTATCATTATTATTGCAAAAATTATACGATGGTTGATCGGCTAATCCGAATTGTAGCATTATTCGCTTATCAAATGCGGTATAAGCTTCATTAGCATATTCTTTCCAACAAATCGATGTTGGATTTAATAATTCGTAAAGAATCCAAAGCAAGATGATTTCATTCACTGTTAACAGCAACAATGTCCCATCGATCGCATAATAATGGATTCTACAATTTTTATCTCGAATGTTTCATTCTTTAAATTTTAAAAGTTAACAGAGTATAAATAACTCCTGTTTTAATTACTTATAATTTACTGCTTACTAATTAACGCTTTATCAGATAAATGCCACTTGCATCACTGATGGATGCTCAATTCCTATTCTAGAATACTTGAAGATAGCTTTAGTTTCCTTTTTGGTAGCAAACTGCAAAAAATTAATCTTAAATTCTCGAACTTATTACTAATCACTAAATAATTGAACTTTACATTTAATTCAAAGCGATAAATGCATACTTTGATTGACCGATTGCCATTTAACAAAAATGTGATAATGATAACTGGAAGAGTTTGAAGAATGAACTGATTATAAAATACTTTAAATTTACACATCAAATTTGAGAGGAAAACTTAGTATAACAATGAATTTAAAAAATGAAAAATTTGAAAAGAAAACTGAAAAAATTTGCATATTAAAGAAACTAAGATTTCTCAGAAAAAACTGATTAAAAAACATTTAAATTAATAATTTTCACTTAAAATTTTGCAAATTTCAATCAGTTTTGAGCTTTTTTTCACAGAGAAATCGATTTTTTTAGGATTTATATGAAATTCTTCCAATTGTTTAATATTTCATTAATGCTGAGAAAATTTATTGATAATTTTAATCACATATGATATCATTTAATAATTACAATGAAATACCGTAAAAAAAACCGTTGCATCATCGTTCTTACTATTGTATCGGCTAAGAGGAAACAGTTACTAAAATACAACTTAGCAATAATTAGCTTATGGAGAGATTCTGAAATCAATTCAAATTCCAAGAAAATCAGTTGCTGACTGGACTGGATCATTTTAGATTAGAAGAAGAGAATAAAACGATATACAGATATACAGACAATATATTGTTAGAAAAATGAACTAAGGCTAAGTATTATTAGCTACTAATATTCAAAAGTATTAAGTCAAGAATATCATTCAGAAAAATCATCCGTTTCATCAAAACTTACAAAAGTAATGAAAATTGAGATTTCAAAACAACAAAATGTTATGAAAAAACTCTGAAATATTTATTGTTGTTAAGAGATAATTAAGCTAAACAAATGCAAATGCTTCAACAAATGAAACAGTAAGTTGAAATTTCAAATTTTCATTACTTTCCACGGACTTTTCATTCTTGTATTAAAATAGTTTCTTTCCTTTAATACTTTTCTAATTCAATATTTTTCTTAATATTCAATATTTAACCTAACGAGAAAGATACTTAAAAAAACCTTATTAAGTTAACTCATAACTATGCTCTCATCATAAATTCTCCCAGCAATCTTTGTTATAATATTCCCTTTTCATATGGCGAAATTTTAAAAGCTTTAAATCTTGTTATCGAATTAACTTGTTGATGTTGATAAAGAATAATATTGAATGATAAAAAAGACAAATCGATTTTTTAATATCAAAAAAATTTAATTTCATTTAAAAACATAAATTTCGATGCCAAAACCAACTTTTCATCCCTCTTGATTTTTGAAAATTTATTTTTTTTTTCTACAACTGATCAAATGAAAAAGAGTTTATCAATATCATCATTATCATATTAAAACTTAAGTAATTTTAATAGCTGTAACATTACTAATACGTTTTTCATATTTTGATTTTGGATAGCATTTTTTCAAACATGATAATTTAAAGCAGCAAGTACTTCTAAGATCCAATACATTACAGCCTTCTTTACAACACTGATTTGCTATTCCGGCAACAGGCCTTCCATCCCGGTCTGAAGAAAAAATATTTATTACTGCCAAAATGGTTAGATGAAAATCTCATTTATTCAAATGAATTTAAGCTTTCGTCATAATGATGTTTGTAATTAAAAGCGCAAATGACCTTTAATAATAAATAATACTCTTTGTCCTTTTCAGTAAGTAAATGAATACTTTTAAATTGATTTTTTTTTAAATCATTATCAAATGCATACATGCATATAAGCGCAGATGCAGCAGCATTCGCGCAAATTATATTAAATTCTTCTTAGAAATGAAAATATTGCCAAAACGAAAATACTTTTAAACAGAACTATTGCGCTGTTGAACAACAAAGTACACACAGAGAGTAAGTACCATAAAATATTTCATTAAAATAATATTGAAATGGAATAAATAAAGAAAAAACGCTCTATCGCTTAATCTATTTTCAATAATTATAAAATAAGCTTAATTAAAATTAAGAAATAAGACACACTTGAATTGATAATGCTTGCTCTCTAAGAGAGTGATAATTAGCAGTTATTAGGTACAAATGAAAATATCATTTATCAATTTTTTGTAAATTTCATTTTACTTTTCCTAAATTATTTCCATTATTTTCGCTATTAAAGCAATTATGATTTTTCAGTGAAAAAAACTTAGTTCAGTACAATGCAGCACAATTTTTCTTTCGCTTAACCTAAAGTGCTAAATCTGAAATATTTTTTGAATTTATAAATTGCAAATTAGTTTTAGTAACAAAGTAGCGTGGATCAACTCTGCACGTCAACTTGGCAATATTTATCATTTATATTCAAACCAGGTTCAAATAGCTTACTCTTTTTAGCACTGCTAGTAGGTCCTGCTATCGATGGAGTGAGTGGAGACTTGAAGCATGGTGCTGTCTCATAGCCAAATGTACAAACTCTTACCAAATGACGGTACAGTGCTTCCCCGCATATTCTCCTCTTTGCCACACATTCATTAATTATCATTATTTGCATGAGTATAGCTATCAGTACCGATCGTTGAATCATCTAAATTTACCAATTCTCAAAAGTTAAAGAAGCGAATAGATAATGTAAATTGAAATTAGGAAATGAGAGATCGATCGAACAGGGTGCTAATTTCTCTTTATTAAAATAAACTTCGGTTTAATTTATTAATTTTTCTAAATAAATTGAGCAGTTTAAAAAATACACAAGAAATATCCTACCCTCCATGAAACTGATAATTTTAATTGTAAATTTCGTAAATATTTTGCTGTGAATTTTACAAGCACATTTTTCCCATTGATTAGAATAAATCATGATTATTTGTTTTGAACTTAAACAACAGGTAATTGAAAGTCAATAAGAACCAATAAATTAATATGATATAAAAATGAATTTCATTTCAGTCATTTCAATTCCAATACAGTTTTCTTAAACCCTTTTTTGTCGAAACAAATTAAAATGCAAAAAGTCGATAAAGAAAAGAAAATAATTCAAAAAAAATAAAGTTAAATTTTAATGCTTCACTGCAATAAACAATCAGGTTGGCAAGTATTTATTCTAATAACTACCGTTCATAATAATCATGATAATTACTAATTACAACATATTATCAATTAAAATGATTAAGGCGATAAAGAATGATAAATTTTTGATATACTCTGATTGCATCCGTAGTTCTTTTATTTGATAAAATAATAAACTGATAATCACATCATTATTGGATAACTAATATAAAATAAACTGATAATCGCATTATTATTGGATAGCCTAATTTTCAATAGTTTTTAAAATCATTTATATGGAATTTATAAGAAGAATATATTGGGTTGCCCTATGTTGCGTGAAACTTCATATATTACGCTTTTTACGAATTTATTCGTGATTATATGCGTATATCAATGTATGATACTACGGATATGTTCAATGAAACTAATCAGTTGTATCGATTGTGTTGTTCAGGATTTCAAATTTAGATTTCAATGTAATCAATTACATTATTATGCAGTATTAAATCAAAGAAAACTTACCACATTCTGTAGCATTACTCTGCAATCATCTATTAGCTAACTTATCATGTTATCATCAGCTTAATTAATCACATAGTTTTAGCTGCTCTAATAAATGATTTTGAAATGCAATTGTCGAAGAGTGATGATATTAAGCAGGTTGATAGATAAGCGGATTTGAGAAGAACTGTACGAGAAAAAATAATTCTAACCGAACCGTTGCAAATAAATGAAAGTAAAAACTTTTTCATTGTCATCAATTTGAATAAATCGGTGGGTTAGTAGTAGAAGTTTAGCTTATTTTGAATTTATGAATAGCTTTAAATTGACACGCCCATTATATTTTTTGTCTTTGAAGACTTTATGTCTTTACTTTTTAGATATAACTACATATGAAAAAAAAGCACAAAGTAAAGTAAGCTTCATGTTACAGCTAATCATATTTAAATGAATAATTCTTTAAATTGGTATAATTTATCTGAAAAAGAAAATTAAAATTACAAATTACTTTTCCTACAAGTACACCTGTACAATTCAGAAGATTGATTATTATACTTATTCATTCATCCAATTTACATATAATAGTGAAATTAGGAGAAATAATTGGAAGAGGAAAAGCAAAGATGTACAAGTGATAATCGAAACGGCTTTTTTTATTTTACAATTTAAATTGTTGTTAAAAACTAATTCAGTTTGTTTAAACTGACTTTTCAGATAATTCAGATGCATTTATTAAAAAAGTAAACGAATTATTTAATCACCTTTAGTGATTGAAGCTTATCTACTGGTGTATACTTGACATATACTTATTCAACAAATCAAATATTGAATCATTTTTAACTGTTATCATTTCAATTAAGTGAAATGACTTTAGCCGAGAATTCTAATTCGACTTCTATCATTCATTATTTTTTTGCAATTTAAAATATCCCTGGTAATAATTACTCTATCTTTAGGTAATAGTCTCTCATAATTACTAATTCAATGCTTGTATTAACAATTTCGATTTTAACTTTACACTTATTTGTAGATTTGCATATGCTTTTTTACTTGTTTTAAATGGGAAATAGTTTTAGCGAATCCTTTAAACAATGTGTTATTTGAAAATTTTTACTCCGTCGACTCTGATATGCAAGTGGTATCAAGTAACAAAAACTTTTGAATGATCAAATTTTTCCTCGTGAAAAATTTGACGTGATCTTCCAGGCACTATTTTGTTGTTAAATAATATAATAGCAATGGAATAAAAGTATAACTGTTCCGTATCATTAGAGGTTACATGATTATTATCATTATCAATCTATCATTGTGTTAAAAATTAATTTTTGAATAATCCTATCTAAAACTAAATTATTGCTAAAATAAATGTAAAAATCTTTTTGATTTCAATTTATCGTCTAATTTGATTAAAATTTTGTTAGTCACATATTCTGATTAATTGCATTTCAATTTTGAAAATATTCGTTTCAAGGAAAATTCTCTGGTTTTCACAGCAACAAGTAGCTTTTATAACAAATCATCCTAGCAAGCTTGCCTATATATAAGCTAAATTAAATTTGATTTTTTTCATCAAAGAATAGTTACCGTAACTTGTTTAAATTCTTTATTTCTCTTATTCAATGTTTTTGAAGTTAAATCTAAAAGTGCATCAATTAGTTAGCTGAAGTACAGATGTACTATGTATGAGGTAGAAGAAAAGAGACTTCACGAAATAAATACAACTTAGTGAAGCTCTCTGATTTCATTTCTTTCTTCTTGGAAAACGGCAAACTTTTTCCATTTAAATCTTCATTCAATACGATAAAAAAGTGAAATTGAGAAAAAGAAGAAAAAGAAACGAATGATTATTTATGTTTATTTTATTCATATTTTTAAAATTATATATTACTGCACTTTTTTTGATATAAATTTGTTGCACTTACACTAATCACTGTTTTGATAATAGTGATAAGGTGGAGGAATATTGTCGAATAAAATTTGTCCTATAATCAGAATATCACTTTTTATCAGCATTCCACTCAAAACGGAAAAAAATAAAATATACAGTTGTTTTTTTGAATGGTAATATTGATTTCATGTGAAACTGAACTGATAGATAAAATATGAAATTTTAAAAATTACAAAAAAAGATGATTCTTTATTTTACTACAAAGTATTAAAAGAATATATGAAATTTATTAAAAATTTTTCATATTTTACTTGCTCAAAACTGAGAATAATAAAATTTCTTAATTATATATTCCGCTTATCTTGCAGTTGTTATCAGTGATAAGCGATAATTGCAACATCGGAGAATCATTATTGCATTTACTTTCCTCTCATTCTCATTCCTTTACTATCTTTCTTTGTTGTTAAACCTTTTCTGAAAAAAGAAAATTGCAAAAAACTTGCAAAAAAAATTACAATTAGATATTTATTTTTTATATACTAAACTTGATAAAATTTGCTATATTCCAGCAATCTTTCATGCAAAAAAAAGTTGAAATTTAGCAGAATTAATGTCTAAAGAGAGAGAGAGAGAGGGAGAGAGAGAGAGAGGGAGAGAAGAGAGAGAGCGGAAGAAAAAAAGAAAAGGATATCGTTGTTTTCATTTTTTTTCCACATTCTGAGGTGAAAATTTCAATTCCTCAATTGATAAAAGTGCAGCATTGGTGCAAGTATATTTGCTATGCTCTTTTCATCAAAATGAATGCTGCAAATACATATTTCCGTTGCACTTCTCCCAAATAATCCACTAAATTCTTTTTTTCTCGAAGAAGGCAAAACAAAACTTTAACTCTTAATGGTAAAACTTAATGCTATTGAAGAGAAAGGGATCAACAGATTAATTAAAGTTTTCGTAAGTTTAGAGTATAGCTCTGTGATAACAAAGCGATAAAATTCAAAATACTAAAATTGAGTGGAATATTTCTACGATTAAAGATTTTACTGATCTTGTAAAGTAATTTTATACTATAAAATATCTGCGTAATCAAAGTTTTATTGTATTTGTAAAATTTATGTTAAGGGAATCTTTTGTGTCAAATAATCGTCATTTGATCAGTTATCTCATCTCTTACATATTTTATGATTGCCAGTCACTTTATCTCTTGTTTATATCTAATAATTATCACCGATTTCATCTCTCCCATGTCTATATGATTATCAATAACTTATCTATAGTATGTCTAGATGACTTTTTTGCTCATATATCACAAGGAAGGAGACATATATATTTGTAAAGTTACTGTTTATGAAGTAAGTTTAAATGCATTACAATCCTTTTAAACGAAGAAGCTTATCGATTATATTCTTCTTATCAATTAATCAATTCAATTCCCCTCAAAATTTCTTCAATGATTACGAGTCAAATGGAAATCCTCTGTTAATACTATTAATTAATTATCATTAATTACCATTAATCTTCCGTACAAAATAAATTTTTACTACAATCTTTATTCATAAAACAACAGTTAATTGATTTAAAAATTTCTTTACTTTTATCCAAATGATTTAAATTAACGAAAATAAAATTTGAGATAGAAGTACCACATGATAATAATTTGAATTAATATATTAAATTACTAATAAATTAGTAGATGAATTATCACACTGCAGTGTTTAAACAACAGGACTGAATGTAATTTATTCGTATGAACTATGATTCAAGCAATATCAAAAAATTATTTCATATACGCAAATATTTTTTTTCTTATAAAAAAATAAGTTTGGAAATTTCCGCATTTTTTATTTTACACTATCAAAAAATTACATTAGCATAAATTGACAACGAGAAAAAATGTTTGAATTTCAAAAGTTTCAGTGAATCTATTTTTCATGTTTATCTTTTATGCCATGAAGTTAAATGCATTACCACGTCATGATGTGATCTACGTAACAATGAGTTAAAGTGTGATATTGAATTAAACGGAATTAAACTTGATTAATTCTTAGCTGAAATTAAATTAATTCTTTGCACTAAATTTTGTCATGGAGAAATTTAGGTAATCACGGTCTTTCAGTACATGAAGAAATTCAAGTAATCATTATTTTCAGTCCTTTCAGAAATCATGATTTTCAGGACAATTCATATTTGATTAAATGTAGGATAGAACGATAATAGAGAAACTTATAATTTCACATTTGAATATATTCATTTCTTTCGCAACATTTGCGCATGGATTGCTAATATGAATATAACCACCAAAGCATATTTCTATTGTTGAAGATATAAATCGAAATTTTAAAACTTAAATAGTTCATTTTATTGATCCATGATAAAGTTATTCTAGAAATTGTGTAATAAAAGTTAGTCATCACTGAGAAACAAGCTTGAACACAAAAACAAAAACAAAGAGAGCAAGTTAATAATTTTTTTAATTAAAATTCTTGACTGTATATTATAAGCTTCAGCTAATAGAAAGATACTATTGCTTCACTCATAATACCGTGAAAGGTATCATGAAAAAAACTTTATTTTCTCGCATTTTGTTCGGAATACAAAAGTTATTCGAGAAATTTCCAAAGTAAAGATAATAATTTATTTTACTGTGCGATAATGTGATAGTCTTATCATAATATTTAATTAGATTTTAATGTTAAATAGAAGTTGAGAATATTTTATATTGTTATTTTTCGAATCGGAATAATAAATATGTATTAATATAATTCGGCATGAATATCATGATTAGTTTATTATTATTTTTATAAAATACACCTATAAAATAATCCTTCTTTCATCATGTCACAATGACAATTTTCAATTTTTGGAAATGAAAAAAAAAATAATGTGCATAAATGAGAGTTACAGCAATAAAGGAAAGATGCATTCAATAATTAAAGTTAGTTGCTAATTAAGTCAAAATATTCGTAAGAATAAAGTTTATAATTTCAACGATTTACAAAATACTAAATTCAATTTCATTCCTTTTTGCGAAGTGCAAAATGAATTTCAATGTAAATTCATCTATTAAGCATCGATTGATCAATGATATGCTATCTGAAACATTGCAAGATAAGATGCATTCTATTATTTGATATCATTTATTTATTCAAGAAAAAATTGATTAAATTTTTATGAATTTCACTTCATCGAATATCACTCAATTAATCATTCTTCATAATAATAACATAATAGCAGTTAAGTGATTAAAGAGTAAAGTTCAAAGAAAATTTAATATTTGGAAGCTTTCATCTTCCGTTAGTTATCTTATCTTTAGCATAAGATAAAAGCTTACTAAGAAAAAAGAAAGGTTAATATCAGGAAATATGCATAATTTTATGATTGTTTCGGGCAGATGCGTATTTTTTTGCAGAAATTGTTTGGATCAAATTCTTTCTCCATTTTCTCGACAATTTTTAAGTAAGCTTTACTTATCGTAGTAACGCACATTCGATACGATTCCATATCCGTTCCAAAGATTGCTTTACAATTCTCGTCGATCTTTGTCAGAATTAAAGTCTTCAATAAAATTATAATAAACTAAAGTATGATTTTTGCTGGAGAAGATCTTCTCAACGGATAATTTTAACTAATAATGCTTTTTATCACTATGTGTCTCAATGAAATAATGATATATATATTGATAAACACCTCAAATTACGAAGGAGAAAGAGAGAGAGAGAAAGACCAGAAATTCGGTCTTCCCTGTTATTTTGATTTTTGATCAATAAATCATAAAGCTAAGTTAATTAATCAAGAAATTGCTTCCATTAATTAAATAACAACACTCTTTTATCGAAGGTCAACTAGTACTAATACTCTTTTAAAATTTATCGATATTGAAAAACTTTAATAAGCAATAATAAATGAATAATTTAACCTTGCTATCATTTAAATCATGAATGATGCCAACCATTTCTTCCAAACATAGATCGCATATTTTCGTGGAACGATTCGTAGGTAATAATAAAGTTAACGGCAAATAACTGAGCAATATCACACTAATTTTAATTGATATAATCATCTAAAATTGATAAACGAATTATTTCAAAGGGAAAATCACAGCTAAAATTAGTTGTGATTTTCCATTTTAAAGTTTTATTTATTATTTATTTCACTTAAATTAGCAAAATTTGCAATTAATTGATTTGTACTTTCACTATGCTTTTTCCTTTTCATCACTGCTTACTCTATTTTCTTACTTAAATCAATGGTTTTTTTTTTCTTTAAATTTAAGATGCTATGTTTTTACGAGTAAAGTACAAATATAAAAATGTTAGAAATGGCTAAGGTACAGTTTAAAGTTCCATGAATGCTTGTCGATAAAGCTGTACAAAGGTAATTAATTAGGTGATTAGATATCATTAAATGAAGAAACATAAGTGACGATGACCCGAGGTCATTTTATACAAGCATTCTGTTCTAAGTACAAGAAAAATCTATCAGTTATGCAAACAATAAATTTCCCTTAGAAATTGTCACTGCTACTATCAGATAAACAGACAAACTGATAAGAAACTATTTAATAACTCGATTACCGTGTCACTCATTGGTTTTGTACATATGTTTGCTATCCTTATTCATGCTTTTTTAAAATCCAGTCCTCAAATCCTTCTTTCTTATCATCAAACAGTGGAGAACTTAGAAACGAAGAGAGAAAGGCGAAATACTGATATGAAGTTTCGAAACGTCAAATAACGAAAGCATAAATGCTGAAGTTTGAAAAGAAATTTCGAAACTTCAATAGCTCGAAATGCAGAAATTAAACTAGAAAAACGATGATAATTAATTTAAGCATTGATAATATTCATTTTAGCTTTCCTTTGATCAATAATTAGATAACATTACGAAATCCTGCTTTATCATTCAAATCGATACACTGCAGTAAAATTAAATATTTAATTCATTGCAAAATTATTCTATAAACATTTACAGTAAACATTATTAGACAGCGCTTTGTGGTAAGGAACTTTACATCTGATTAATCTTAACTTGCTGATTAGCGATTAAGAAAAGATTTATAGCTTTTGATATCCAATTGCACTTGAAGGATGTATCATCGATTGAAATAATTTATTTTGTCATCGATATTGATAAATCATTTATTTTGACATATTTTAATCTTTGCAGAACAATAATTACTTATAGAAATCATACGTTAACGTGAGCACTAAGATGTATCAAAGTGTCCTTCAATTTGATACGAACATTAAGTCTAAATTTGCAAATAAAACGAAGAGATCAATTGCCTGGTTGAAATTTCTCAGATCAAAGATTCTAAATAGCCTCGTTGCTTCTCTTTCTCAAATCTTTTTTTGTAATACTTTTCACAATGTGAGTGCAACGAACAATTCATTTTAATCACTACTGGAATGGATGAAATATATCAGTAAAAAGTACAAGGATTAAGCTTTTTGCAATGATACAGCTACACGTCGACGGGGGCACGGACAATAGGCGGCATCATCACCATGACCGCCAGGTGCACCTCCCTGACCAGGAGGCCCAGGTTGTCCACTTGGACCAGGCTGTCCTGATGGCCCCTGTGGGCCTGGTTGTCCTCGTAATCCTTGATTTCCTGCCATACCTGGTTGTCCAGGTAGGCCAATTGATCCAGGCGGTCCTGGTGGTCCACGTGGTCCAGGTAATCCTTTTCCACCCTGTGGTCCAGGAATACCGGGTGATCCTTGTTCTCCCGGACGACCCGGTGTTGCAATTTCTCCTTGTGGACCAGGTGGACCTGGTTGTCCTCGATTACCATCCGCTCCACGGTTCCCAGCTTGTCCCGGTGGTCCGATACTACCTGGTCGTCCTGGTGGCCCCAATGGACCTGGTAATCCTGCTGGGCCATGAGGACATGAACGGCAGCGTCCTTCATAGTTATAATTAATAGCTGGCATATTGCCGGGAAGACCTGGTGCACCAATTGGTCCCGGAAGACCTGAAAATGACAAATGACAGAGTTGGAATGACTAATGATAATGATAGAATGATAGAGGCATATCTAATGCTTGGAGTTCAGTGGATTTTCATACAAAAAAATTTCCCAATTCTTTCAATAAATTTTAATAACAAACACAGAAATTTTTGTTAGTAATTTGCAACTTCCCTACCAGGTGTTCCATCTTGTCCATTTAAACCAGGTGGTCCTGGAGGTCCAGGTGGGCAAAGATTGTTGGGATTACATTGACATTGGGGTGCTTGTCTGGCCATTCTGATTTTAACAAGGTTAATTGAAGCCGTCTTGTAACGATATTCACCTCTATAAAGGATTTTTAATTAGACTGAACAACTAAAAATATACATTTCTAGATTTTGAAAAAATCTAAATTTCCTGCAAATTATAAAAAACTGTTCTAACTTTTAGTCTCATGCAAGGTTTTTTACTCCACCATTATCATAACTTATTAGCGCTTCAACAAGTTGCCTCTCACAACATATCAAGCTGAAAATCATTTTACAATGTCTCGAAACTTTTCTCATTTCCTTCCGATTTTTTTTCTCCAGAAGTTTTTGTGATAATGCGATAAAATAAGTAATAATAAAATTATTGAAATAAGTAAGAGTAACAAGTGGCGTATTATTCATTACAGTGTAACTAATAGTTAAAAGTGGTAAATTAAAAAAAATTGAATAATTATTACAAATCATTCAGGAAAACTGCTAATCAAATTGATCGTTAACAATTAAAGAAATAAAAATTACCGAATATAACTTTCCATTCCGCGGAATTCTTCCACTTCCTCCACAATTTTTTCATTGATACTCCTGATTCTGGATGCTAAGTTGCTTAATGAGTAAATGCAAATAATGAAACTTAGAAGGGATAAAGCAATCGCCGAATAAGCAACAGAATGCGCAGCTGTCATTCTATCCGTACGATGAAGATCTCCGATCATAAACTTACCGGATGCTGCTATTTGGAAATTTCAAAACAACATTAGAGTATTTATATGTACCCTCGGGTACAATGTTACAAAGGCGGGTACAGATATGGGGTAAAAGTTCAATGCTTGTAATGAAATTGGAATATTAAATGAAAAGGAAGTGAGCAGAAATTAATTGAAGATTACTGACACCTTTTCAAAGAGAAAAAAAGCATTAACAACTGATTAAACGAGGCGGTTATTGTAAAGTAAGCGAACAGAGCTAACGGACGCGTATCTGGAACGGAACCGAATTGTCACACTTCAAAATACACTTTGACATTTAAATTTTATTTTTCTCATCGTTTCATGCAGTCTTTTCTGATATGATTAATGATATGCAGTAGAAGCAATAACTCAAGCTTTCTAATAAGATAGCAAGAATGAATGATTTTTTCTTTTATCATTGATTTTTCCTGCGGCAGAAACAAAGTAAATTGAAAGATAAAATCCCGCATGTTAAATATTAATGAAATCATTGATCAAACTATACTAATTCTGATATCAAAATATTTATTCAAAAACAAAATTATAACTGTAACTATCGGAAAACCGTGTAAAAACATCTATATAATCAATTATCATTGCTGCTATAAAGTCCGTCTCATGAAAATCCTTTTGTATTAAATAACTTTTCTTTTTATCATCGGCTAGAATGTGATCGCTGCTTAAGTATTTGGCTATTGTTTGTATATATGCTTTATAATTACTTATCTCTTGTATATATGATGATTTATCATCAGCTTTATCTCTTGTATGTTTGCATGATTAGCATTATCTTATCGATAGTACGTCTGGATTTATTTGTCCATGTACTGCCAACGAGGTTACTATTTAAATGCATCTCAATCCTCTCGAACGAAGAAGCTTACCAGCTACAGTCTTCTAACTTATCACTTAATCAGTTCTTTTCAATTTCCATCAAAACTTCAGAACGATTGCTTTCACTGCTAAGAATCAAAAAGAAATCATCTATTCATACTATTACTTACCATTGATATTTCATAAGGAATAAATTTTGATAGCAATCCTTGTCTGCGATGCGACAAGTTGCCTGATTCAAAAAAACACGCAATAGCAAAAGTGTAAATATAATAAATTCGAATTAAAACATCTGATAGAACATTCGATGCTAATGAGAAAATATTTGTGCGCTATTGGGACAACTGCGCATTAATTATTCCTAAACTCATTTCAAAATATTCAGTGTTGATTGTATCACCGTTCACTTCAGATAAAATTGTTATTTCTGTACTTTTTCTTCCTTCCTTTTTCTCTTTTTTCTTTACTTTAATAACAGGTAACGACAAACAAGAGATTACTCTTAAAACACGTATCGTTGCTTTTTCATCCTTTGCAATTTTCTTTTTTGAATTAAAAATTTTAGATCAGTGAAATATTTTTGTATGAAATGCTAACAACAAGTGCAAAGGAAAAACAACGGAGACGATAGCAAAGTGAAAAAAAAACGAAAATAAATAGAATGAATTTGAAACCAATACTTTAGAATTTCTCTAATCGAATGTTAAATTCGAGCATGAAATTCTCAAACGAAATAAATTTGAATATAAAATTCTAACTATTTTCATATGGAACTGATTCGATTAATTGCAACGTCAAGGTATAGTCAGATTAGTATAATGCATGCAATGATAATTATTACTATTCGTCGATTCCTTCAATCAGTAATTTTGAAGTATGAGAATCAAATAAATAGAAATGAAATTCAGTATAATAAAAACATAAGATTCAAGAAATAATAGAAGAAATTTTGTATAGTAGGCTAACACGGAATAAGAATTATATGATAAGGTAAATTTACAATGAGAATATGAAATGAAAAAATAGATTCCACTAACTAATTTTATTAGTAGTTGAAAATTAAAAATATGAGCCCGAGGTCTTTTCCACATCTTTCTATATAAATAAAATAATATTATATATTGATAGAATTGGACTTAAATTTATTTCACTGCATTAGTGTTAAGAAACTTCTAGCAGTATAAGGAAAACATTTTAAAGCATAGATATCAATTAATTTATTGCATGAAAAGCCTCCTTTCATTACTTCTTCAAGCATGATACTTCAGAAATACTTGTAAAATATGGTGGAGCAGAAGACTGAAAATGATCCAATTGTTGTGATAACAATATAATTTCTTACTATCTAACTTATAATTAAACTATCTAGCTTGATAATTAAGCTATCTTGTACTTGAATAAGTGAAAGTAAAAATCAGAAGAATCCGAATTACATCAAAGTATTCAAATATTAGCAAAAAAGTATATAATTTATACTTTACATTTCATAATTCATTTAAAAATTCTAATTTTGTTCTAAATTCTAAATAAAATTTTTTTGAGATTTCTTTCCATTTTGGAATTTAATGCGTTTACGAATTACTTTAAAACGTGAAACTTTCTCTACCACAACATTTCTAATTCAACCTTAGAATTTAGCTGAAAACTTGTAGAAGTATTCTCATCATAGTAATGGTTTCATTTCATAGAAAGTAGGATTACATTTTTCAAATAACTTTATTTAACGAATTCTGAATAACTAGCTGCTAAGGTTCAATATATGAGTGGCATCAATCATTACGGAATAGCTATCATTAACTTATCGCCAAACATTATCAGCATTATATCATTTTGCAACTATCTTTAACATTATCAGCATCATTATCAGCTTCCTATCATCCTATTATCGCAATTATCTTTCTAGCATTCTCCTATCATCATCGATAGCACTAGCATTCGTAGCTACAATATTATATCTGAATTTTGATTGTGTTTTAGTGATAATTCATGAAGCCACGGTGATAAGAATAGATAACACTATAAAGGCTGTTCCAAGCTAAATTCAACGTTATGCTTCAAAATAAAAACAAAACAACAGCATTATTAGAGGGAGCTTTTCTAATTCTGTTAGCGCCTCTCTCTTCTAACTCCATTACTTCCCTATGCTAACATAAGCTAACTAACAGACTATCCCTCTTAAAACTTACCGATCAGCACTGCACAAACTAATTGACAGATAGCTGAATCAACACGATTCAAACATTACCATCTCTTTTCAACTTGTTATCTTCTTCACCTCTTTCTCATTTCAATTACAAAATTTCGTTTAATTCTTGTAGCCAAGAAATAAAATCAATTATAGAATAATTTTCATTTAGCTTATTGCAGTAATTGTTTCATCTAAATATTATAATAAATTAATGAATTTTAATTCGTCAATTTTATATAAAGCATTTCGATTTTTCACATTTCAATCTTATCGTTCTTATCAGTAAACTAGTTCTTCCTATTCTATCGAATTAAAATTATTTCTTTACTAATTAAAGTTTCCTTTACTAAGAAATGACTGGCAAAAGTGATTTGAAAATGGGAAAATTTAAATCTGCGTTTAAAAGAAAAATAGAAAATTAAATTAACTTATGATTTGATCAATCAAAAGCTTTGTATGCTATGAAAGTAAGTGAAGTTTGAGTGAAATATTGAATTTTAATAAAAGTTAGCAAGCAAAAAAATTGTTGAAATTAAATTTTACGCTTGCAAATCGATGCGCAATATTTCTTTCTTCCTTTTTTTTGGAAGAAACATGCATAAATGTGTGCAGATTGCATCTTCACACCTGCATGAATAATGCTTACTGGAAGTATATTACTCTTTAAAGCATATCCGAATCTTTCATCATATTCACATTTTCTTCTTCTTGCTTTTCTCATTCCGAGATTCTTCGGCTTCTTAGGAAGATTTCAGAGGAGAATGTATTTGCTGGGAAGCTCATCGTAAGCATTAAAACAAGTTGCTTCGTTTTTTTCTTGCTGTGAGTACTTTTTACTTTTCAGTCTTTTTTCTTCTTTAGCTTCATTCTTCCGACATCAGAATAATCGAAATCTATTGAATTTCATTTCGCCTTCACAATCTTCCTTTTCTTTTCACTTTATCTTTCTTCTACTTCTCATTCTTGTCATTTCCGATTTCAGAATAATTCCTTTTTTTCTTTTGGGATATCCGTTTACGGAACGGAAGGAATTGCCTTTGTATATCGCATATTTCATTAATTTCTATTACTTTTTTCTTAATAATTATTTTACTAATTAATTTTTATTACTGTAAGAATAAAGATATTTTGTATAAGAATTTGCATTTATTTTGTTTTAAAATGGTTCAAAATATTTCCATTATTGAAATTATTTGAATTTATCATTTATTTATAGTCATTTATTTATGGAATTTATTTATGAAATTAATGGAAAATTTACTATTATTTAAGAATGATTAAAAATTTAGTTTCTTTTCTTCCATATATTTGTAATATTTAAATGACTTCATGACATCTTTCAGCAAAGAATGAACCACTTTTTATCAATTTATCTTAACAATGTTAAGTATAATGTAAAAAATTTGTCATTTCTGTTTATATTATTACATTGATATGAATTAATTACAAATACATCTGCAATCCATATGATTATCACTGGTTTCTGATCCAAAGCTTTAATTTTTCAAATTTAGTTGACATTCGATTTTTGCGAGATTATTGATTACTGCGATAATTACTTCTACTTACCTGTGATAATCTCAATTAATCCTACTTAAAAAAATACTTTACTCCAATGGTTAAAACATGAAGCACTACCTATCTGATGAAGTTACGATCGTTAAAGTGTCTTTTTTTGATATGATAGAGAAAAGTTAAACAGTTTTAGAGTAAAGAACGATTATAACAATAAATGAAACAATGTAATTTCCCTCGTTTGACAAATTTACGAGAAATTCTAAGAGAGTGATAAAGAGAGGTCAGAAAGAGTGAAGAGAGAGGATTATTAGAGATAAATGGAAATGTTAGCCTCATTGATTGCATTAATTTATTTCGAAAGCTCTAGAAAGATGAACTAAAATTAGGTGCCTAAGTTGAATTGTTAGCCATTAGCCTAAGGGTAGGGTAGGGTAGTGGAAATGGAACGAGAAGAGTAGCAAGCCTGGTCCATGAAATATAATCAAATTGTTAAATCAGTGGATATGTTGATTGAATGGTTGATGTTAAATAGTATTGAAGTTTTAGCAATCCTTTAAACCGTCAATTACTCCTGTAAAAGGCACTTGAAATAGGCGAAAGAATGATTGAATAATACTTCTTAGAAAAGCCTTTCCACTTTAACTTCTTGAAAGTTTGTGTATGTATGTGTCTGTGTGCATGTGCGTGTCTGTCTGTGTCTGTCAAAAGAAGAAAATTGTGATTCAATTTAGACTTGATGCTAAATGACGACGTTTGGAAAGTATATAGGCGGTGGTGTTTTTATCTTCGTTAGTGCGCACTAAATAGTTTGAAAGCTAAGTAAGCATAAATTGTAAGTAAGCTTAATGTTAGTTCATCTACTAAGTAGAGAAAAAGAAAAAAGAAAGAGAAAAAAGTCAAGTCCAATTTCACAAAAGTTACTTTTCATTTGTGCAATCATTTTAAGTAGTGTGCTAGAAAAAGAATTTTTCAAAATTTGAATACGTGAAAAATTTGTAAAATTTTGAGAATTAAATTACAGAAAAAGAAGGAAGATTTTGGCTGGGCTTTAATGCTTTAAAATTTGCTTACACAGACTAAGCCATACTAAGGTAAGCTAGACTAAGCTATGTGCTAAGTTAGGCTCGGTTAAGCTAGGCGAAGTAGCTAAAACTGTGATCATTGAATTTAATGCAGCAATCAAACATCAACTGATTTCCTAACTTTATTATTCTAGCTATTTAGCTTTCAAACAAATTTGAAATTATATAATCTTTGAATCCGTTTGATATAATCTCTCTGAAAATTTTAACAAATTATCAAATCAAATTATGTGGTCAGTTAAAGTAAATTTTGTTTTTTCAACAAGAAGAGAGAAAAAGTGCATCTTCAAATGATAAATTGTTCAAAAGTTATTTCTTAACATCTAACTTTCTCTATAAATTTTAATAACAAAGTTAGCTAAAACAATTTGTCATTAAGAATGTGATAAAAATGCACTTTTAAATTTTATTTCTCCTAAAAATGTTCTTATTTCGCATTTTGCTTTACTTTTTATATTATTTGTAGGAAGTTTACATACGTATCCTTTCAAATTTGTGGAAAAGATCAACTTTAAATTTACTTTGTTGATAAAATATTGTAGGAAATGTATAGTAATATTCAAAAATATTAATATCAAAATTATATATTTCACTATTCGTTGATATTTCATTGATAGTACTCGTCAGCAATACTTTGAAAGTTTTCCTTTCTTTTTTGGTTCTAGTTTATAGAATTGAAATGTATGATAAGAGATAAGTAAAATTTGCTAGAAATAATTATATAAAAAACTTTGGGAATTTACCTTAGAAATAGTTATGGTCAAAAAAACTTCGTTATTTAGGTATTCTGCTGTAATTTGGTTATACGTAAAATAAATTTCATTCCATTAAATTCACTTAAAGCAGTGCATATTTATTGTGAAATGCAAGTAATGTTCTTTTCAGACCAACTACTCCCAAGAGACGTGGAAAAGGGAAAGTGTAAAGCTTAGACTTACGAAAGCCTAGACTTACGCTTTATACTTTACTGACGTGATAGCTTGACTAAATTTTTTTCAATTTTGTAAAACAAGCAAATTGAAATCATGTAGAAATGGTAGAAAAATAAAATTAAGAATTTAAATGTTAGTAATATTAGTGGAAAATTCTGCAAAGTTGAAAAAAAAAACTTTATAAGAGATCTAACAGATTCATTTATCCTTCTCTCTATTTGTAATTTATTAATTATCGATTAGTAATTGCTTGAATATTTTTTACATTTTTCAAATCATTTCTGCTATTTACATATCAACAAAATTTCACGCAATCGTAGATTTATCATTTCAAGATATTTTAAAAGCTTTGAAATTTGTAAAGTCAAACTTTAGCGATTGCTTACAAGGTGAAAAAATGATCACAATTTTGAATGCTTTCGAATCCCATTATCACAAAATTTGAATTTGAATTTGAAATTTGAAATTAAAAAAAATGAACTGTTAATCATTAAAAATTTTGAATGAATTGTTGATATGCTCACAATCAATATAATGCTCGACTTCTTTCTACAGTTCAAATTTTAATATGTAAATTGAAATTTGTAGCGAAGAGCATTTTTATCTTTATGTTACCTTTTAATGGAACGCACTTAAGAGTGATGAAAAGCAGGAAGATACTTAGAAGCAAATGAGAAGCTTAGTGTCTTTCTTGTCTTATCAAAAATGCTTTAATGTTAATTATGTCCATGATATGCCTCGCCTTTTTTTTCTTCCCTTTTTGCAGATTAGCAGCGAAAATCTAATGGAAGAAAAAAATATTCAGCATTTATTTTATGTGAAATTACAGGCGTATGTATTATTTATTCCACACCTAAAATTCAAATTATACAGTATAACATTTCAAGTATTGCAGTTCATAGGTCAAACATTTGAGATTACAGTAATTTAAATTTTGATATCATTCAATTACATTTTCCATCATTCCAGCATAAGTTGCTAATTTTGTAAAGTGATTGGCCAATTTATTGTTTGATTTAATCTTAATGTTATTTACTCTCCTCGCCTCGATGGGCCACTTCATTATTTACTTCTTTGCTTTTCCATTTCAAGTTTATTTATTCGAAAATTTGCATAATAAAGCACATTCGTTGATTTCGTAATCTCACAAGAAATAAGTATACATATGCATTCAATCCATTAACATACCTAATATAATCTCAAGAACTTCGGGGTGATTGTTCAATTATTCAATTATTTGCTACTGATTCAAACTGTTCATTTAAAATTTGATGGATTTTATCTTTGATGACAAAGTATAGAATTTAACAGACTCTGCTAAAACTAAAGTCAATTGAATGATTACAAAGAAAAAATTGTCAATCAATTATTGTCATATGTTTCATTTTAAATTTGTGGCATATCGGTGAGAAAAGAAACAATGAGATGGATAAATATCAGTAGCATTGTCATATCAGATAAGATAAATCATATGCTCTTTTCTTGTTATCATTTACCTCTGATAAATGATAATGATCAGACGAATATACAAATTGTCACATCTATAATCTAATGCATTGTAAGTTTTAGTTTTAGAAAACTTCAGAATTCGAATCCGTTTGAGGATATGATTTGTAGCAAAATTACCATCATTTCCAATTTATCATAATTTTAAAAGACGTTGAGCTAGTTGAAGCTGAAAAGTTAACATGAAAATTTTTAATTCAATTTCACAAATTTGCTTGATTAGATGGATTTCAGGGTAAAGACATGAATAGAAAAAGTACTTTATAAAAGATTGACTACATTAATCTTTCCATGGAACAAAGGATGATCCGGGACAGGAATAGCATGTGGCTCTATCTTTACTGCAACAGAACAAAAAGTGAAGCAAGGAATTCCCAAAGGACTTACTTGAATGATAAAGCAATACTTACAATGACACGATAAGCTGACGTGACAGAAGAAAATACTCCATTAACATCTTGACAATTCGAAAACCGTCGTTACAGTTAAATCACACACGAGAAGCTATAGTTCATATTTAAAATTTACTTCATATCATTATAAATATAAGTCATGTAGCAACAGCTATGGTAACTTATACGATAACCAGTAAATGGAAAAGGGAAAAACTGCAAGTTCAGAATGATTGAGCATTTTTGTGGATCGTAAAAGCATTATGGATGTTATATCTTTTGAATTAATCATCTTATCAGGGTGCGATGTAAGATCAGATAACAAATTCAAGACTTTCACCAATCTTAATTCAACTGTAATCGATTTATGAACAAGGAAACAGTTGAAAAGATCTAAATTTTAACTTAATAAGTTATCGAGAAGAAACGTAATTAACAAGTAAATATACGCGTTCACGTATATGTTATATTATGCTGTTATCAAGGATAAACGTAACAAACAGGTAGAAGCACGTGTTCACGCATCAAATTTTCATGTGTGTGTTGCGTATTTATTTGCTTTTGTGAAAGTTATCCATCAAAAGAAAGAAAAAGAACAGAAATTTTTAATAATTGATTTTCTCTTTTTTTCATTTAAAAATAAATTTGAAAATTCAAAGATATATGAAGTGAAGTAAAGGAGGCAAAAAGGGGAGGAGAATGATGACTGCTTGTAGTTTAGCATAAAATTAGTTTTATTCTTGTCAAGAATATCTGAAGAATTTTTAAATGTTTGTAGAATTAGTGATTAGAATGATTGCATCACTGAATAAGAAGAAAAGTTAAGAAAGGAAAAAAGAAAGTAACAATTTTTTTACTAATTATTTTTCAGTTGAATGATACTTGTTTTCCCTTCATTTCATTCGTTTATTTTTCTAATCAGTTCTCTTATCATTTTTTCATTTCTTATCATTCTTATCACATTGTGTTATCATTTTCTTTTCAACAATTTTTTTCACAATCTATAAGTTATCTATTCTCTATGGAATGATATAAATTCAACTCGTTTTCTTCGTTCTCTTTTCCTAATCTGTCATAGTTTATTTTAAATCATTTAATTCTTATCTTCGGTATTATCTGATTATTCCCCGAGAAATTCTAATTACCCATCGCTTATTAAAAATAGGCTTTTTATAGAGGTATATATTATTAATTCATTTATCAATCTCATTTTTCCTGAAGCATGGAATCATTTGGTTAATCACTCAGAATTACTTTAAACTAACAATTATTCCAATTTTTGCATTCCTGAAAGTTTGCAAACTTCATTCAATATTTTTATCATTAATCAAAACAAATCAATACAATGATTTTACTTTACTTCCGTAAAATCACTTATTGATTAGTTCTGATTAATGACAATAAGAGTATTAAGTTAGCAATCAAGTAATCAGATCAACTTATTATTATAATTCCTGATTAACTAACGTTCATTACACTTTTATTTTAAATGCTAACTTTTCACTTTGCTGTGTAGAGATAGTGAGAATTTAATTTTGTAAAAATAAAAAATTAAGATAAAAATCAATTGCATACTTAATATTTATTAGTGGAATTTAAATTTAGTAATATTTTATAAAGTAATGATATTTATGTTTGCATAGAAGAAAGTAAAAATTTACAGCATATCTTTTGTTTCGCTTTTTTTGTTTTTAAAAGTGAAATTCTATTTTTAATCGCTTCAAATTTCAAATTTTACCTTTTGACTAAATTATAATTAATTAAATTCGTTGAGTGTTAAAACTAAATTAAAGCATAATTTCTGAAATTTTAAATTTGCTAAATTATAAAGATTTCTATAAATGTGCAATTTAGAGTTTTTGTTCCCATTTAATGTAATTGTATAAGTAAGTTTAAGCTGTTAGCTATTTAAAGTTCTCTTCCTTCCATTCTCTCAAACTCCAGAATTTCAATTGGTAACATAAAGTTTCTCGTGGAAATTTTCAACCACTTTTAGTAAAGCTATCTTAAAACATTTGGAAAGGAAAAGAAAAAAGAAGAGGATTTGTTTATTTGAATTTCATTCTTTTCATTATCAAAATAATAAAAGATTAGTAAAATTTAATTCAAAAATAATAAAAGGCAATAACTGAAGAGAAATCAGCTTTTCACTATTAGCATTAAAAAAATTTATTCCAAAAAAAATTTATGCTTTGCTTTTTCTCATCAAACAAAATTCTCTCTGCATGATGCGAATTCTAAGCTAAAATCTCTTATCCATTAGACTGAAATACGTTCTTTTTTTGTTTTTTTTTTAAAAAAACTTAAGTATAAACTCCTTTATCTTTTTAAATTTCTTTTGTTTTCCCAAACTTTTTATTAAATTTTAACTTTTTTTCTTGTTAGCTTTTCTAAATTTCGATGCTTTCTTTTTGAAAGCGTTGAATGTGACAGCTATGATAAATTTGATGTCAGAATATTGATCATATTAAACAAATTATCTAGCTTACATAAACTAATTGAAGTTCAGTAATTCACTTACTGAGAGGCCAATCATCAGATAAGTGACACAGACTTCATCTCAATATTACACTCACATCAGAATAGTACAATTACACTTCTCTCATTTTTGAGGCTCGAGAATTTCATTTTATCCAATTTGTTTGTTTTTCTTATCAATATTACTTATGAAAGAGTATACACTTCAGCGTTATTTATTTTTTATCTCATTTTATGTTATTATTATTAATATTTGTAGCATTATCATTGTTTACTCATAACTTTCTTATCAGTTATAGTTTAGGCAGTTTGATCAAGAAAAGATATGCATTAAATATGAATTAAATGAACTAAAGTATATATTAAATATTTATTAACTTATTGCTTAAGCATGAAACTTGAAATTTTTGTAAGCATTCTGTTTTCTCTTCTACTTCTTTACCCTAATTTTTTATTTATTTAAATTTTTGTCTGATTTTGTTTGGTTACTTTTTGTTTCGGTTTTCTCAGTTTTCGATTCAGTATTCTTTTAAATCCATAATTCGCATACTATATAATCATATTACGGTGTTATTAATTAATATGAATATAAGGAAGTTTTAATGGATTTATCAATTAGCTGTTTACACTTGGAATAAATTTAACTATTTGCTAGCTGATACATATTACAAGCATTAAGTTAGAGTATAATTATCCATTGTGGCACAAAATGTTTTCTGGTACGATACGATTTTTAATTTCATGCAATACATTTACTTATTCTTTTACTCATTAATTCTGTATTCATATTCTTTATTTACTTATTCTTCTAGTTTTAACAGTTGGAATAATAAAATTTTATCAAAAGTGCAAAGTTAATTTTATCATTCGATGCAAAAAAATTTCTTCTTTTCATGCTTAAATTTAGCTATTAAATGCAATTTCATTACTAAATTACAAATTTGATTTTACAAAATTTTATTGTGCATAAATTATGTCTCATTGTTCTTTCAAGTACTTAAATTATTTTTCTGTCACAAAATCATAACTCTTTTTCACTAAAAAAATTGTTTATCGCTCTTAAATATGTTTAAAGTTAAATCCAATTTAAGAGTTTTTTCATTGAGTAAATCTTTCATTGAGAAATAATAATTGATTAAATTTCAGGGAAATTGTTTTTGCAAATATCTTCTATAATTCATTTGATGTACTCGAGTGTAAGAAATTTAAAATTTAAATGTTTAAAATTCTGAAATTAACGATAGGAAAATTTTCTTACGTCATCTTCTATATCGTTTCATCCCTCATATCTATCATTAATAATATATTTGCATGGTCATTGTTCTTAAAAAACCCAAAGTATTTCAGACTGCTCATTTAGAAGCATACTGAAGATCACCATCGTTTTCGAATCAAGCTGATGTAACTATTTCTAAGATTTCATTAATCATTCTCGATATTGAGCGTCCGATATCATTCTCGTGCATGAAGCAAGGGAAACCAACTTGCTCATGGTTAAACTACAATATTCAATTGATTTCAATATTCTGTGCTATGATTATTTCATTTTATATCTAAATAGTATTGTTTGTTGCAATAGAACTTCGTTATCATTGAGAATTTGACTAAAATTCTAACATTTGTGGATATCAAAAAAGATCAACAAGTTCGAGATTTAAATGGTAATATACTGATATATCGAATATCGATAATAGACAAGTTCACAGGTTAAAATTTTATTGATTATATTATCGATTATTTGATTAACTTTAAATACAATTATCTCTTTTCTTTTTTACTGCATAATTAGAAATGTCGCAAATTAATATATTAAAATTTAAAGTGAAGAACAAACGATATAAAATTTATTTTGGATATAATTAGTTCTTTGCAAGGATTTTTATCAGTCGGAATAAAATCTGATATATAAAATATTGAAAATATGTTTTCAGCAATCTTTAAATTCAGTTATATATGTTTAGTAGCGAGCGATATGACTTTGCAGTAATTGATAAGCATTAATAAGCAATTTTCAGGTGATAAGGGAAAAGCAGAATGGAATTTTCATATGTTCAGCTTACTCGAATAATTTAAGTGACAGAAAAACAATAACTCTCCATGGATATGTTTGCCCCTTTCCTCTTCGTTATCACAATTTTGCAACTATCAAAACTTATCAGGTAACATTTTTTGGAAATTTCTCGCTTTATCACTAAACTTATTATCATTTCGATTGATAAAGAATTTCATAAGCACTGATAATTATCATTTAACAAGTAGATGCAATTTGATCAGTTAGGTTCCAATTCATCAGTGGAAGAAATGAAATTGGTAGTAGAAATGAAAGAAGTGAGAAAGGTACAAGCTAATTGCATGAATAATCATTGCTATGAATATGATAATAATTGATAATTATGATTGCAACAAAACTCAGTCGTAATTCTAGATGTGGTACTGGAATTCGGACGGTGACAACCACTTTTGGAGTATTGCGAGGTGAATTGGTTAGTCCAAATGTTGATGATTTACCACCTGTGGTACAATATCTCGGAGTTCCATACGGTGTCGCCCCTTCCGGACAGGTATCTTCGCTTTTCTTCCATAATATCTAATTATATTTGATCAATAATTTATATTCAAATTGCTAAATCTTCTTGATTACATTAATAATTGAAAATGCAGAAGCTGAATGAAAGTTTAATTTAATTTCATTTATTAGTATCGTTTCAATATGGCTATATCAGCTGCAAAATGGACTCATATGCCTAAGGATGCTTATAGCTTATCATCTGTTTGTATACAATCAGGAATTCCGGAACTTGCTGAAACGAAGTGAGGAATTTTTTCTTTCGCTATTTATTACATCATTGCTATGATTATATCGTTATATCATTACTATAACTACTCACATCATTATTGCAATTTAAATTTTATCTTCACTTATAAATAACCTACATTCTCAGGAAAGTTAATTTCTCTTTCACGAGTAAATAGTTGTAGTGAATATCTGTGAATTGATAAATTGATATTGATAATGACAGTCAATATCACTATACTGATTGATCAGTGAAATTTTAGTTTAATGAGATCCGCCCCTCCATTTGACTGTAAGCTTGATTGCTCAATATAGGTAATATCATACTCATATCCTGCTTTGTGTGTGATATGTGAACAAAGAATTACTCAGACCTATGACCTATCAATAGGATGGAGAAAATCAGTGGAAGTCATATGGAGTGTTAAGGAGATGAAATCAATAAAAATCGTTTAGCGATAAATGGAATAAATCATCAAGGCCTGAATTAGATAACTAATCCACTAAAACTGTTTTTGAAGAGAATATGTTAAATTTCTTCATGAAGTATTTACCTGCAACAGGTAAATAGAGGTGATTAATTGTGAAGGAATTTAGCATGAGAAGAAATGAAGAGCAGCATATCATCATGATATTTGTTAAGCAATAATTATTGATTTAAAAAAAAGAGAAAAACTGAAAATATTTTGAAGATGGAAAGATTATGAAGAATTTGTTTAGAATAGTTGATTAACTTTATCATAAAATTTCTTCCGATTTGCTGATAATCCAAATACATCTTTACTATCCATGTGGGTCACGTTCATTCTAGTTTTTCACTCTCCTCTCTTCACCGAAATTCCTTAAAATTTAAATAATTTTTTATGTAATCTAAGATTTATATGATCTAATTTAAAAATTCTCTCCGCAAAGTAGCAAAATTTGAATGATTTTACTCTTGCGGAATATTAACATTTCCAGAGCGCTTAAGACGACATCAGCGCGACGTTACGATCATATGCATAAATTATTGCCAAAACTAAAACCACAATCTGAAGATTGCTTATATATGAATTTATATGTACCTGAAAAGATACGTATGTTTCTTGTCGAAATTATAAAATTAAGGAAATCCTAATTATTTCGTTCTTTTCATAATAACTTCGCTTAAAGAAAAAAACTTCCATTTGATCAATTCTATTTTCAGTAATCTGATTGGATGAAATTAAAATCATTTTTTTTTTGTCAATATCGAATAATAATGAAGGATTTTTGAAATTGATTTGCCATTTTAGAAAACTAATTATCACAAAAGTTTTTTAGCTTATCACACGGATTCAAATCGAAGACAGTTACCGGTTCTTGTAGTAGTACACGGTGATGAATACGGTTGGAATAGTGGTAATCCGTACAATGGTACCATTCTTGCATCATACGGTCAAATTATCGTTATCACACTCAATTATCGTCTTGGTGTTTTTGGTATAATTGTTTTTTTTGCCTTTTGTTATAAGAACTATTTTTTATATGTCGAAATAAAACAAAAAAAACCAATATTTCTATAATCCAGAAATGTTGCTAAAGAAAAAAATGCTAATCATTTCTTTTCCCAACAAAGAATTAAAATTTTAGGATTTTTGGGTCGATGTGAATCATCGAGTTGTTCCGGTAATTCAGGCTTATCAGATTTAGTAGCAGCTTTAAAAATGCTCACAAATATTTTACCAGTTTTTGGTGGTGATCCAAGTTTGATCACACTATTAGGTTGGGGTTCAGGTGCATCATTGGTAAGTGAAAATTAATATCTTTCTTGATTTTAGAAAATTTCACAAATATTTCGATACTTCAAATTACTTAAGATACGTCAAAGTTCACGCGTAATTTTTTTTAGGTTTCCTTACTAATGGCTTCACCGATAACTCAACCAAATAATCGAATGTTCCGACGAGCAATTCTATTGGATGGTTCGGCTCTTTCGCCGTGGGCAATGAGCAAAAATCCTCAAATGATATTTCTTCAACTTGCTGAACATTTGAAGGTTAATTTTCATTTAAACAGTCAAAGTTGAACAAACAGTATTTGAAGAAGTTCGATTAGATTAAACAAACTATAAGCCTTTTGATAGCGAAAAGAAAAGAAAAAATTTTTATAAATTAGACTATTTAATTCCAGTTAGTGATTTTAACAAAATTTATTTTTTATCCAAAGGATATTTGTGGAAAAATATTTTCATTTTTAGATTAAGATTTAGATTAAAGTAAGATTCGATTAAGGAAAATTTTTGACTTCAACTTTAATCAGCTAATTGGATGAAATATGAAAAAGTAAAGATCTAAATAAGAACTGAACTATTAATTATCTTTTAACGAAATCATTTTAAAATTTAACAAATGTCCAATCAACTATTTCCTATCCACTGAAGAAATTTTTTTTCAATATCGAATACATGCATTGAACCATCTTGATAACTTGATCCAAGCAAGTCAGTTTCAGTATCTGCAAAAATTGGATTTGGAATTGGAAGCAATAATAGTAAGACTTCCACCCTCACATGCTGACGTGACTGTTGCGCTATGAGCAATTTTTATTAATATAATGCTTACCACTAATATTTTAGTAAAGTCATTACAGTGTGTAGAGAAAGTGGACAAGAGAAAACGTCTAACGCATAATCAAAGAAGCGTAGAAAGTATCGTACGTTGCATGCAAGATCATTCACCGCAAAATATTACACGTGCAGCACGGAAAATTTCCACACCAACATTTCTCTCAAGATTTGCACCAATTGTTGATGGACAGGTATATTTGCTTTCATATTTAAACACTTTAATTGTTGTACTTCTATAGATGAAATTCCAGGTTGTGCCAAATAAACCGGAAGCATTATTTGGAACGCAGTATGGTTCATTATTTCGTAATGTTGACCTGCTAGTTGGAATGACCAGTAATCCGGCTCATCATCTTCTACCGGATGATGATATGCGATTGGGTATCGATAGAGAGAAACGTGAAAGAATTTTCCGGTTTGTAGATTACTTTATTTTTCCATTCTTCAACTTTTCTCAAATTATATTTTTATATCGTCAAAGTTTTTAAATCAGATAATTTGTTGTTGGGCGTAACGGGGTCAGATAATTTGTTGTTGGGCGTAACGGGGTCATTGTAAAGGTTTATTCCTTGTGGAGATTAAGAAGGCAATTAGTATCAATAGATAATTTCCTTTTGATCATTAATGATTGAAGTAACCGTTTCAAAGTTTAAGTAGAGTTGAAATTGAGTCAGAGGTCACAGGTGAGGAGAGTAAAGCTGACGTGGCCACTTCGTTTCGATAGATATTGAAGCCTGGATAATAAGACAGTTCTACTTTTGGGTAATACTAACGGCATATATAATTCCTTTGGTGGGCGATAGCCGAATAGCCGAATAGTCACACATACAACATATACAGTCAATGTGAGAGACAGAGCGGATGATAATCACTTGGCCGTAGAAAAGATGAATCTAAGACGAATGATGCAGACAAAGGAGAGGTAAAGTTAATGGTAATCAGATAGACATAAGAGAGGTAAAATCAATGGCAGTCAGGTAGGAATACAAGAGATAAGGTAAATGGCCAAGCGATCAATGATCATGCACAACGACACGTCCGTATTGAAAAAGGAAGAATTTTCAGGACACTTATACGGAACCTTTACGATTTCCATCGCAAGGAAATATTAGCAGCGATAATAAACGAATACACCGACTGGGAGAATCCGAGAGTGAGTTTCCCACTTCAGTTTAGCATAAGCGAACTTTTTCAAAGAAAGAATTAAAGGGGCGAAGTGAAGTTGACAACAGTTATTACATTCGCGTGTTTTTGTTGAGTCTGTCCTTTTTGAATTTGATTTTGTATTGGATGCCGAAGGTACTGTACTTGGTGCATTCATAAGAATCATGAAATCATCCTTTTCGTCGAAACTAAACATGGCAGAGTATAATTGACAATCATCATCATCAGTCATAATCAACTTGATGCTGATGAAAATGCAGAAACTAGTTGAACTTTCATGCAATATCGAAAGTTTTGTCCAAAGGAATAAATTGCTTTTATTATGAAATGGGAATATCTATTTAAGGATCATCCAAAAACAATCCGTAACGGTGTTCTTGCGGCGCTAAGTGACGCTCTGTTCGTTGCGCCACTGATTGAAACAGCTCGATTACATTCTGTCGATGATGATCACGAAACATCAAATACTTTCATGTATCCATCTAACCTCATTTTCAACCTATCAATTTACCTTCAGTTTATGAAATGTTTAAATCCGCTTACTAAAATTACTATAAAATTTCAACTAATTTTAAGCTATATATGTGTATGTATGTGTGTATATACATGTGTGGATGTATGTCATGTACATTGTGTATGTGTATATGCGTGTGTGTATGTTTATGTGTGTCTGTCCTTAAAAGTCAGTTGGAAATTTCGAATATTAAAAATTATTTTACTGTTTAGGTTCCTGTTTGCGCATGAGTCGAAAAGTACAGCGGAAGAAATGACTGCAAGTGGTATTCGAGGTTCCATTTCTGGTGATCATATACCTTATATCTTCGGTTATCCGCTTAACAAAGACGATGATGTCAGCTTGAAATTTTTGAAGTTCAAATGATTTACATAATGATTAAAACCTAAATAAACATTATTATGAAAATTTGTAAAATATCGGAAAAAGTTTTCTTTAAATCTTTCCATTCTATTAATTAAACTATCAGTACATCTTTGTCATTCATCACATCACATGAAGTTTTTTTCCTATCTCATTTTCTCACCTTTTTTTCTATCTAAAGATATTTCATGAACTTACATTTTTTTGATTTATATAAAATAAAGAAAATTAATAAACTAATTTTGTTTTTTTTACTTGCTATTGTTTGTTTTAGCTTTATTCGGGCTTCACAAGCGAAGATCAAATGATCTCACGTGTAATGATGCATTATATTTCAAATTTCGTTAAATCTGGGTATATTTATTTTATGCAAAAAATAAACTTTACTTTTTTCTTAACCTTTTTAAACCAAATTTTTCTCCTTTTCAAATAATCTAAAATTTACTCTTAAAGAGTTAAAGTACATATAATTAATCTTTATGACTATAAAACAAGAAGTATATTTGGTTTAAAAATAAATTAGAAAAATTTTACTTCTTTCTTAATTTAATTAATTATTTCCCATCCATTAGAAAAACATATAAACAATGCCATTTAGAAAAATATATATTTTTTAAAGAGATCCAATTAAACCGGTTCAATTACAAGCAATAACACCAATAGCTGAACGGTTTCATAGTACTGCTTGGCCACAACTTACACAACGAAATCGTGAACCTTATTTGGAAATAAGTATGTTGAAAATAAATTTAAAAATTTTACTCCTTAATTTAATTAATTATTTTGTATCCATCAGAAGAATATATAAATGATATCATAAAAATAATACATGCATTTATACAGAGCTATAAAAGTATCGAATTTCTTCCTTATAAGAATTCAAATTTTCAATTATTCATTATTTTTCAATAATATATTAATTTTAACTGTCTATTACTGAAAAATGAAAATCATTAGAAGTTCGTTTCTTACCGTTTAAACAATTTTTTTTAATCTGATATTTTTGCTTGAAAATTATAAAATATTTTTTAGAAATTTTTTTGTGTAAAAAAATTTAATAATTCTCTTATCATTATGCTTGCTTACTGTTTATTTCTTCTAGCCGATAGACCACGTGTGAAAAATTATTATCGTAATGCTCAGATAGGTTTCTGGAATGGTTTGATACCACAATTGCATGCAAATGGACGAGAAGGTGTACCAGTACCTGAAGTAGGTTTAAAATTATGCATAAAAAATTTTTTTAATTATAATTAAAATTTTATTAATTGCTAATTGACTGAATGAAGTTGATCAAAAAAAAAATCAAATTTTTTGAAATTTATTTTCAGGAACATCATTTTCTTCCAAATCATTTCAAACGTGAATCATTTTTTGGTACTGTAAGACCGTATGCAAGCTATGCTAATGAACCATTTCCACCGCCACCTCTTCCACCAACTCCCCTTCCAAAATCTATCGAAAAGCTTACAATATGTTAGTGCTTCAACTTCTTTCGTTTCTCCCATATCAATGATCTATTCAGGATAATTATCGGCAAATGTGTAATGCGTAAATCTGTAATTATGTACCTGACAATACGATGTATAATTTAGGCCAATTCATGATAAACACGGACAGATGGCTTCTGAACTGAGCTCAGCTAAATTTCTACAGTACTAATTCTGAAGTTTTACGTAAATCATAAACTTCATCGCATATCAGTTAGAATTAACGATTCATTTATCAATTTAATGTTTTCCGGCTATTTTCAAAGAAGAAAATAAAAATCGGACAGTGATATTTTAGTTCCATCACATGAGACAAATTCTGATGGAATACCAACAACACCAATGACATTAGCAAAAGCAGCTCAGAACAGTACAATGTTATCAATTACAGTTGCTGTTGGATGTAGCTTATTATTCCTCAATATATGCATTGGCCTCGGCCTTTATAGGCAGGTTTGCTTTTAGCTATTCAAAGTAAAACTTAAATTTGATTTATAGTAAATGAATAGGAATTGTAAATGAATTGATATTGTTTATTTTCTCCGAAATTTACACTTTTAAATTGAGTAATTAAAGAAAAATGTCATTAATTAGCAATATTCCTATTCATATAATTAATTTACAAGAGAAATTATCGTTTAATTTTATCATATTTATAATTTAAAAAATGATTTCTCTGTTTTTTCCTATCGATTATGAGCAAATGAATGGAAAATTTCCAAAAAAAAAAAATTTATAGTTTACACTTTAAGGTCAATTTATTAATTTTTCATACATTTTTTATTTTTTAGAACAAAAATTCATCACAACAATCTTTAAAATGATATAATTACTTTAACCTTAATTAATTATTTTTCAGGAGAATGTTTGCGAAACACTTGCAAGCATTCTAAGCTGAAGTTTTCTCTCTTCGGCCTCTTAAAACAGCTTAAAATTTTAAATCCTTTAGCTTCCTAAAAATCTCTTCAGAGAAGCAAATATATTTCTTCGTTTATTTACAGTGTAATAAGAAAGAAGAAACAAAGAAAAAGTTGCAATTGCAATATCAAACCTACTCGGCTAATTATCAATTAAACGCTACTGATATGAAATATGCTAATAATGTTGCTGGACAACAGGTTTGTGTAAAAAATTACAAGCCTGAAATATGTGAATTTTTAAATCATGAAAAGATTTGTTGAAATGTTAAAATGCTATTTTAACAGCTTTACTAAATAAATTTAATTAAAAATTGTAAATATAAAATTGAACACTATAGAATTATTATCAATTAATATTTTCGAATATGGAAATTTCTGATAAAATTCTAATCATTTATCAGAAAATGATTGATTTATTTCAATAATTTTAAAGTATCGATTTCAGTTAATTGAAAATTTTTTCCAGCAATTAAATTACATATCGGCGCCGCCGCCACCGTCACTTAGCCAACGTCCATCGATAACAAATTCAATGAACGCACCGTTAGATTCAAAATCCTCGAAAATTACCACTTCCTATCAGAATTACAATAATACATCACATAATGATGCATTAATTACTAAATGTAATTTCCAGGAACAGGTAAATCAATACTTCATTCCATCTCACGTAAGTTGGATACGTAAACCACGCTTAACCTTAAATTATTTCATAATTTGAATTAAATTACGAAAATTTCTTTTTTAGATTGTTTTATTTAAGAAGAAAATTCCTTTAAATTTACAAATATTTAATATTGATAACCTTTTCATAACCTTCAAATAATTCTATCCCAAAATAAGAATACCACTAGAGGGTAAAGGTTAAAACTATCGAATGAAAAAAGCTTGAATCGCAATTTGTTATAATATTTGATAATTTCTAAATTTTTTTATAATTGTTTTCTCAGTTTTTAAATAAAAGTTGAAATTTATATCCTACGAAATTTTTTATTAATTTTTTAGGAACCATTATTGTCAACAAGAACTAAGGCATCAGTTGGATCATTGCGACTTGGTGTAAGTCCAACTTGTCCAAAACATGGACGAGCAGCAATGGCCCAAGCAAATACTAAAGTTAATTCATTAAGTGGCCTAGCAACAGGTGGACATGTATTGGAAGAAATACAAGTATAATACTAAACATTGTTTCAATTTTGTATGCTTTAATTCGTTGCATTCTTTATGTAAATCTTTTTTCTTGTTACTTTTATTAATACATTTATTGCTAACTTTTTTAAAGATTAAAACCTTACATGTTTATAAATTAACAATTTTCACAAAATTTACAAATTGCGATCATAATAATAATAAGGAATAATCAGGAATATCAGAAAAATTCTCTGAATAGTTAAAAAGCTGAATTTCGATTTTAGGTTTTTAGGGAAATATGATCGAATTTACATGAATTCTTCGTATGTAATCATTCAGTTATATTTTAAAATATATATGAATTTAACATATGATGGCCTTGTGACCTATTGATTGTCACTGAAAAAATTCAAATAATCAAAATATTTGTTATGAGCAAATTTTATAGTTGTTTTTTCAATTAAGTCATATCAATATTGTTATGGAATTTGTTATTGAATTAAAAAAATGGCACATACAAACTGAAATTTTATTAATGCGGAAATTCCCTTTTGATTAACTTTATCATATCTAACTTTTTCAACTCATTTAACTAATACAATTTGGAATATTTTAAGTAATTGTAAATATTTCACAAATTGTTATCTATGCTCAATTTTTGAACAGTTACTTTATCTTCGCTTTGAATGTTGAGTAAATTTTAAGTAAATGTTTGATACTGTAATATTGTCATAAGCATTTTTGTAAAATAATGCACAATTCAAAAACGTATAATCAACAAAATTAATTTACAGTTCTGCAACTATTCATAAACTTGAATGTTTAAAAAATATAAAGATTTTTTTAAAACATAAATAACTTTAATTCAAAAATTTCGTAGTATTAAATATCAAACATTTATTCTTTTTTAATTGGATAAAAAAGAAAATTTAATTACGAAATTGGCATTATCAAAGAAAAGATATCAATTAATCTATCATGTCAATATTGATTGGTTCTTTTCAGTACACATTAAAAAGTTTTGGATTTCTTCCTAAATAAGAATTATGAATGATAAGCTAAGATTATTTCAAAAATTAGCAAATATAATATTTATTTCAAAAAAATTGATTTTTTTCAAATCGAGGATTCACAATAAAATATGTTTTTATTCATTTTTATTAGTTCTCACAGCAATATTTATGCATCGAATCAATTTTCAAAAAAAATCAAAGAGGTTTATTTAAAGACATTTCGTTTTATGGTTTTATTGTTTGAGGTATTTGATAAGGGAGAAAATCGTAAAATGATTGATATTGATTGTCACTACAAAAGTTCAAATAATCAAAATATTTGATAACGGGGAAAAAAGTAAAAGCAAAATGATCGATATCTTGTGGTAATACAAAAATGCATAAAAATGAAATTAATTACTCGTGGGAATTGAATAAAACAAATTGTTAGTTAGTTGGTAACATATCACAAATCATTCCTTTTACATCGAAAAACTAATCGAATCATTTTTTTCTGTTTCATTCTGTTTGAAACGTTTAAATTTATCAATGATCACGTTTTGCTCGGTTTAACTTGTATAACTCTGAAAGAAACCAAAAAATTGTTATTATTATTATCAAGAGATTATAAGTACGGTAGATGTTTACCTTAATTCATAATGTGTAATTATTTTACTCTAATTAATTATAATTAAATCATATCAATTGAAAATATCAAAATCTTTTCATGATAAACATTTTTCAATTATTACTAATAAAAATAAGTGAAATAAAAGAGAAATCCCTGATTAAATAATAATTTTGAAGGAATTTTAAAAATTAAAAATACATTATATACATTACCTTTCTTTATTTTCCAAATATAGCATATACCTTGATAGGATTAATTCATCATTTTTGTCATTTTCTACCAATATCATTTTGATTTTCAAAATAAAACATGTATCTCTGCAAAATTAAATAAATATATAATATAAACGAGCCATTTTGTTTAAAAATTGTTGACAGTATTATTTGTCATTTTTAATAAGAAATCAGTTTGAAATTTAACTTTTCAAATGAATTATCTGTTAAGTTCACAAAATTATTCGAGTAAATGCAAAGATCAACTTTAATTTCAATTTAAACTTAGAATTAACATTCAAAAAAAAGTTAAAAATATGAAATTTCTCACGAACAATTTCACTCCATACATTTTATGAAGTATTCATTTCTTCTTTTCCTCAATTTGTTTGGTAGTAAGCATTAGCTTTTGCTTCAATTAATAAATAAGGAAAGAAGTAAGAAATATTTTCCATTTTACTTTCAGAAAGTAATTTTTCTCTTTTTTAATTATCCGCATTACTCAAGTTTCCTTTTATTCATTGTTTTGTTTTGCTTCCTAATTTATGGTGTCATGTGTCATCCATCAACAAAGTGATAGTAATTATATCTTGGAGAAATATCAAACTGAAAAAATCCATCATTTATCACTTTTTCATTTCCAATCAATTTAGATGAAAATTAAATTAAAATTCCTTTTGGATTCTCACTCTTATCTGCTTATTTAATATAAGCATGTTATCTGCCAGTATGGTGGATAGGGGGAATAAATTAACGATAAATTAGAATAAACAAATTAATAGCTATTTATCTCTCAAATTATCTATCAGAAATAAACAAATTAAAGGATATATCGATGAATTTGAGTGAGAAATGAGAAAATTTATTTCCCTTTTGGTCAATGTATAGAAAAAGTTTTTTTGAAAATCAAAAAATCCATTTATTATTAAAAAAATTGATAAAGAGATTAGTAAAAAATTGAAGATTGAAAAAAAATTAGTGCTGAAGAAATCTTTTTATTATAAAAGAAAGTGATAAGAGAGATAAATAAAAATTGAAAAATTTTTTTGAAAACCGAAAAATCCTTCCTTTATAACAAGTTGATAAAAAATTAAAGTTGAAGAAAAATTAGTGCCAAAAAAACTTTTTTTATAGAAAAACTGATAAAAAATTGAGAAATTTCTTTGTGAACAAAAAAACCTTTTATTATAAAAATAAAAATTGAAGAAAAATTGTGCTAAGTTCCCAACTAAAGAAAAAAAATTGACAAAAAATTCTTTCTCTTTCTTTCTCATTCGAGATTCTTCTTCAAGTTGGGAGTTTAGCACTAAATAATGAACGTCAGAATAGATGCAAGTCAATTTGCATTTTGCATGTGATTGCATCATATGCTTTTAAATTAAGAGAAAATTTTAAATTATTTAAAATTGCTGAAAATTTTCCAGTATAAATAGCAATTGAAATTTTTAAGAATTATCCTTTTTTTCATTTGCGAAACAATTAAAACTTTGAAACTATTGATTGTTTTATTCCTTTCTGTTTTTTTTTGTTAAAAATTTTAAAAATTACGCTAAAAATTTTTTTGAAATATCTAAGAAGAAAACATTGGAATGTAATTTTCAGAGAACCGAAAAAAATCATTATTTATCAATATAATATTTTGATGATAGTGATACAAATTATCGTAGGATGTGTGATGCCAATTATCATGGGATATAGATTTCGAATAATATCGTGATAATAGTGCTACCAATTATTCGTCAGGTGTATGATTCAGTGTAGCAGAAAAATAATTGTTTTTTGTTTCAAAATTGTTAACTTGTTAATGCTCGCAGTTTGTTGCTAATTTCTCATAAACAGGTAGGAGTAGAATTTAATAATTAAAATTATGTGATAAGTGCAATTAAAAAAAATTTCATAAACATATTTAATTAAAACTTTTCCAAGAACTTTCAATTTCGTCTGTGTTTATTAATAAATGACTGAATAATTTAGTAGGTTAAATTTGAGATGATTAATCTACTATGACCGTATCACTAAGGTAATAATCAATAATAATAGTGATATTATTTTGCTCATTATTTCGTATGAAATTAATTAAGATGATATTAATTAAATTTTTGCAAATTTCTCAAAAATTATCTATGAGATCATATATCGTTCATTTTTAAATTTAGATAATTCCTTATCACTTGCATGCTTTTTTACTTTTTTTGTGCGAAATCGAAAAGCTAAAAACTCAGTGTTGTTATGGTATTAAACAGTAAATTTTCCATTCATTTTTCAATCAAAATTTACAATCAATTCCGATCGAATGATACTTTTAGAATACGGTATGAGTTTAATGTGAAAATGCTGAGTGATAAAAAATTTCTCATATCATACGAAAAACGGGAGAAATTTTCGAGAAAATTATCTCAGTTCGAAATTGCAACATAAGGGGAAAGTAAAGTTTTGATGAAACAAAAGGAAAGAAAGAAAAGGATAGTATCGAGTATAAAAATCAATAAGTGATATGATATCACATGTTGTGATAAGTAAAAAGAAAATGCTTCAATTTTTTATTTCACAAATTTCATTCTTCACTCTAAAGGAATTGAATTTTAATTTTGATTAGCTTAGTATTTCGTAAAATCAACTTCCAAAATTTTATTATTTTACTTTTTTTCTAACCATTTTTTGCAACATAATGATAAATATCATAATCTTTCGAAAAATTTTCACCTGCTTTCTTCATCATTTACGCTTATCCTTTCTTTGTTTTTTTCGTCTGTTATCTTATCAAAATGATATAATTCAATGTGTATGAAGAATGCTTATTAGCATTTGATAATTGAAAGATTCAAGTTGAATTTAGCTTTAATAAGCCGATTTTTCAATTTGATAAAATTATCTTCATTTTATTGTATATTTCAAAATTATACTGTGATTTCATTCAATGAAAAACTGTTAGCTTTTCAAATTATTGTAAGTGCAAAATCATTTCAATTATGTTAATTTCTTTTAAGAGCAATTTCAAGCCACAGAAATAAAATGAAATTCTGGAATTGCTAAAAGTATATTTCCCAATGGATCGATTCATTAAGATTCCATTTCTTCAATTCTAATGATATGATATGGAGAGAAGGCGGGATATCCGGTTGGGATGGGAAGGCATAAGGAATATCGTTGTTGACAATCGAAACTGATATCGATAAACATAACAGATGAAAGATAGAAAAGAGAGAGAGAGAGAGAGGGAGAGAGAGTGGAAGAGAGGTGGGATCTCTCCAATATTATTATTTAAATTCAAAAAAAAGAAAGAAAAAATGAAAAGAAAGGGAAAAGAAGGAAAACGATATAATAGAAGAGTGGAAAAGAAAAGGTAAATAAAAGAATTCAATGGACTGCAAGACATTCTAAGAAAAACAAAAAATAAAAAAACCTTTCTAACTTCTCATTTCAATCCTAACTCTATTTTAGCTTCGATAATCTGGACAAGCTAAGAACTAAGCTGAATATTTGTACTTGTAATACGGCGATGGAAACAACAAGTTTGATGATGAATGTGATAAAGCTTACAATTATCATTGTTACAATTGCAACAGCAACAACATCAACTTATTATGTTCAAATGGATAATTCGAGTAAGTGAAATTTCATATTAATTAATCCAAATATTATAGTGATAATAATTAAAAGTAATAAGTAAGTTTAAATGGAAAATGTCAAATTAATTTAGGGTTAAAGATTCGAAGAAATTATATCGTGCTGAATCATACTTTCATGCTATCGTAAGTCAGAGAAGAAACCTTCATTTGTAATTCCATGCTAATTAGAATCGTAATAATTAAAATCATTTATATAGTACTAAATGAAATAATGCAAGATGAGATTGATGAAATTAAAAATTAGAAGAAATCATCAACAAATGATAAAAAAGCAATCTGATTATTTCAGAGAATTTCGCTTTTTGAAAAAAATTATAATTAAGTTATTATAGATAACTTATATAACTATAATAATTATTTTTCATCTGATATAAACTGACGATTAATTACGAAGCGAATTTTCGTACTTAACGATTTTAATGATTTTGTTCAGATTTGTATGCACTATAAATTACGCATTCGCTATCACAACTATTATTAATACGATTATTTATTCCCTTTATTCGATAATTAAATAATAACAATCTTCCAAAATAATTTTTTTCTCGTCTCTTTTTAGGAAAAAGAAAAATAAAAATAAATACTTCTTTTGAATCGGTTATTTTAATTAAATGAATACAACTTTTCAATTTTTTTTTGCTATTAAATTATATGTGAAATTGAAAATGAAATGATGTCAAAAGTGATTAAATGATGAAAATTTCTGAAGTTTTTCGTAAATTAAGGCTATGAATTCAATTATTTCACCCAAATTTCATTAAACACTTGACACGTTATCAATTTCACTTTAATTTCCTTTTCTATCAGCCAAATGTTTCAATGACTAAACTTATTTTTAGCTAAAAATAATAATTGAATAGATGGAAGAGTTACTTATTTCGTTCTGCATTCAAAGATTATTCATTGAATTTCATTATTTTATCAGTTTAAAAGATAAATTTCAGGGAAAGATAAAAATTTTATAAGATGAAGGATTGAATAATCTAATTAAAATAATAATTAGAAGCTGGTTTTTCTAATTTCAAGTTAAATGTTAGATTTTAATTGTCGTAAATCAGTTAATCTTGAATTGTATTTGTAATAATCAATAAGAATTAATAATATTAAAATCAATTTTAATCAGTGATAAGGAGTTTTATCATATTTCCAATTTTCTATTTTTGAATAGAATTAATGAAGGAAGAAGAAATCCTCATTTTAAGTAAGTCTTACTTAAAATTCATTTAATTATGTGAATTTCATACATAGTAAATGAGATTTATTTATTAATTCATTCAATTATAATTAAATATTATCATATTTTCATTTCAATTAAAGATAATAAATACTTATTGATATTAAACGATTTTTAACCTCTTTCCTTTAGTTCTTTTCTAAAATTCCGTGTAAGCTAAATTTGAAATAGGATTTTGGTATATTTGAAAATTTTTGATAAAAATCCAAAATTATAATTTTAGAAGTTGTAATTGTGAAGGTTTATTAAATGAAAAAAACTAAAGTATGACAGCTTAAACTTTCAAAATTAACGAAAAAAATAACTAAAGAGAAAAATTTAATTTCAAATCAAAAAAATGATTACCCTTAGTTTGCATTATCATTTGAATTTTAAATTTCACTTAGTTTTCGTTTATTCGTAATTATTTGAAAACTTTTTAGATAGCTAGTAAATTTGTTGAAATTGTTTTTGAAATCTGCCAATTTTCAAATTAAATATGAATTCTCGAATTCTTGAAGGAATAATTTTCTTTCAGATATCTCTTTTTATATATTTAAAAAGTATTCAATTACTTTTTTCACTTTTTTTAGCCATTTTTATATATATTTTTTTAACAATCTATCTATTGTATTTCTTTTAGTTTTTCTTCTGAAATTGAAACTGAAATTTGAACTGAAATCCGAAATTGAAATTTTCTTTAGAATTTATTTCTTAAGATTTTAAATTTTGGAAGAAAATTCACGTTTACTTCTAAATTTGACAAAACCATGATCCATATTTCAACAGATTGAAAGTATTCCTATATTTTTGAGCAACAATTAAAATTCTGTAAATCAAAAATCTTCATAAGTGCAGGAAAATTAGCAAAATAATTTCTTTTTTCTCTTAATTACTTTGAAATTTAATTAACGATTTGGTCTACTTTTTTCATCGGCTATTAGTTTAATTTTAATTTTAATTTAGTCATTTTTAAATTAATTATTACAATGAACGTTACGAAAAAAACATGTCTTCATCATATTTTGTTAATCAAAATTGAAAGTCATTGCTTCTAAATTCAGTGAAATACATTTTGTTTTTAAATATACATATTTCGCAACTAAATTTTTATGAAAATCCAAAATGACGTGGAAATTAATATGATCTGATAAAATTGCAGGAAAAAAGTTTCGATTTAAAAATTTGAATATAGTAATCACTCAAAAAATACATTCATTGCGTCATTTTGCTTAACAAAACAATTACTTAACTTTTTTCAGATTCCCACAGGCCAATGAATGAGGCGTACGAGCCTATGGCTACTGAATTATTAATAAAAAGAGGTTTCAATTTATTCAAAAATATGTCATTAGTATGAATAAATGATTACGAGTACTATTATCGTATCATTTTAAATGATTTCAACTATTTCAATTAACAAATTTTGCCTTTTTAAACATTTTCTCAGAAAATGATAGTTCTGATAGTCAAAAACTTTTGATTGGTTTAATTTCTCTTTACTAATTCTAAGATGTTTTTCGTCTTTTCATTACTTGAAATCCTGAATAATGAAGCCTGTCATTATGATGAAGCTTATTTTCATTAAAATTGGATATTTTTCTCATTTATTTTATAGTATATTTCAGATATTTTTGAATATTAAAAATATTTTTTTAATTTGACTTAAAATTTTGAGAGCGAAGATTCAATCGCAAACTAAAATTAAATAAATGAGATAGAAATTATGATTTAAAAAAAATAATTGATTAAAAAAAATCCAGTTATCAATGGTTGCGAATAAGGGAAAGTGGTAAATGAGATATTAAACACATTCAAGCATTTGATAAATAGATATGAGTGATAACGAGTAAATTAGAATTTTTGAGAGACAAATGATAAGGAGCAGAAGGAGCAAATCAAGTTTTTGAGAGTTAATGATAAAGAATAAAAAAAGAGTAAATAAAAATTTTTGCTTAAACTGCTAAATTGATTTCTGCTATAATTTATGTTTCATTCAATTTTTTTGAAAGTTAATACTAGAAATCGCTTTAATCTCACAATTGACGAAAATTCTTAAATACTTATCATTTTAATTTCATCAATTTTGTAACAATCTAAATACATTAAATATAAAATTTTTTAAAATAAAAACCATACGGTTAAAATGAAGGTCAAAATGTAAATATAATGTAAACTGTAAAATGTAAATAAAATAAGTAATAATTTTATCACATTAATTAAGTGAAGCTAACACTTGCAGATTTCTGAAAAGCAAAAGGAATTGTTAATCTCCGGATGAAAAATTAGCAGAAATTAAATTAAATCACAATTATATTGCGATTAATAATCGTACAAGACAAATTGCCTTCTGCCGAATTATGATAGTGAATACGAAATGTTTTGAAAAGACAAAAACTGATGAAGAAAGTGATAAATGTTGGAATCATCATGCATTTTGGAAATGACCCATTTCATAGACTTTCGAGATCAAGTTGTGATGATAATTCAGGTTTATTCCATCTCGACAGACATGACTACGAGACAGATCCGGTCTACAAAAGTGTGATACCGTTCGACTATGGCAGTGAGTACGAAAAGAAGGATGTACCAGGTATATATAATTTTGTGAACGTATTCATGCTTTTTCAAGCATTAATTAGTGTATTGCATAATTTTTCAGGTGTATTGAGATTTGGTAAAAGGGAAGGAGATATTCCGGGTGTACTGAGATTCGGTAAGCGTAATGATGATATACCGGGTGTGCTACGTTTCGGGAAACGATCAGCGTCAGGCTTGTTACGATTGGATCATCTTTAAACACGATAAAAACGAAAAACAGAAAGATCAAATGATAACTTTTAAAACTAATAAATAATATTGGAAATGTAAGATGCTGAAATTTAAGATATTTTATTCCCAAAAATTATAATTGTTAAAGTTATTACAGAAATAATAATAATCAAATTGATGGAAATACATTATTATTCACTGATCTGATAGATAATATGAACATGAACAGTGCTAATAACTTTTCTGATATATGCTTTCATATTATCATTGGCCTGCGGATAAATCATTTTCTTCCATGAAATTACTGTCAATTAATACTCATAAAAATTTACTCGAACTGAAAATGATATGAAGTAGAAATGTCAGAGTAGAGTTACGGAAGAGAAAATATCAATGCAACTGAAAAAAGTCGATTTGAAGTAAAATTGAAGTTTCAAAAACAAGTGAATTTAAATCTAAATTTGGCAGCCTAAACATATGATATATTTACTCGTATATTTTACAAGTAAATAAATGCGATACCATATCATATGATATAAACTTATATCGATCAACATGACTAATCAATTATTCGACGTCTAAGGAAGAAAAAAAATCATTCATAAATCTTCCGGAAAATTTAAAATGCTCTTCTCATCTCTCAGCTGATTAAACAGGGAATAGCTTAGATTGTGCAAATTCAACTTATTTATCAAAATATTTTAAATCGCTTGATCGATTTCTGACTAATCATGCTGATCGACTGCTAATTTAGTTTAGAAATACACCTTTTATACGTGACGAAAAAGTGATCACAGATTTAAAAAAATTTGGAAATTATAAATAATTCTCGAAAAATAGAGTAACGTTAATAGAAAAAAATTTTTTAAACACGTTGAATAGCTGATTAAAGCTTAATGCTGCAAACTGGAATAGAACTTTTTTCGACTATCATCACAATTTCATTTATTTTCTAATAAACTTAAATATGAATACATTTCAAAAATCGAGCGAATTGATTTTTCTCTTCAAAAAAGTTTTAGAAATTATCAGTAAAATCAAGAACGAAATTTAGTTCCTTTCAATTTAATTGTACCAAAATTTATCTGTTTTCAACTTACTTTAAGATTTACTTCTTTTCAATTTTACCTAGAAATATTTCAGAGAGTACCCTTAAAAAACCTAATACAAAATGATGGATGGTTGAAGTAAATGGTTGAGCTATTATTATTTACTATAAAAGCCATTTGTAATTATACCTACAGTTAATCATTACTCTCTTTCTCTCTTCAATTTTCCAACCATTTAACACTTTCTCTCTCAGTGACAACTATCGCATCAGATCGGAATGATCAAATAGAATACCTAAATTAAAGGTGTAAATTTAGTTTCTACAATAAATGTGATTTCATTTGTCCTCGATTAACAGTAATTTACATTGACAAGGTTATTTCGCTAATCGACCACTTAACTACTGCGATTGTTGTTAAGATCACTTTGATCTTACCGATTAACAGTACTGTATTGTGCTACAAACGATTACAACTGATATGCTAATTTTTTTGCATGGAATATGGAAAAGTTATATCAGAGTTACCCCCCAGTAAGTGTGAAAATGATATGGATAAGAGAACATGGAAATACCGTTCCTAAATTTATCTCTTTTATAGATATTCATTGTTTAGGTGGAAAAAAGGAAAACTAAAAGTAATAATATGGAAATCTAATTTTAATTTCTTTTTACTTACTCAATTGAATTTTTAATATAGTTCATTTTTAATATAATTTTTAATATAGTTTAATTTTTAATATAGTTTATTTTAATATAGTTATTTCAATTAATCATATTTACTTATTTGAAATTTATTTGCTTGATTTTTTCAAATTTATAATGATATGGAAAGTCAATTTTAACTTCATATTTACTCATTTTAAACTTATTTGTTTAATTCCTTAAAATTTATTCATTTAAAAGTAAGTTAAAAGTTTGGTAGAAAAACGAGATGATTATTTAGTTTAGTTTCAAGTAGTCTGCTTTTCGTCTCTTTACGCGGTAATAATTTAAAATAATTTTAAATTTAGACCTATTAAAATTTATTCATAGTATTTTTCTTCCGCAACATCATCGTTTTTTTATTAAACTAATTCATGAAAATTGTTAGTGGAATAAATGGTAGTAAGAAAGTTTGAAGTAATTTCGAATGATTTAAATAATTGTATTGAATAATTATAAATTGAAGCAAATGACAATTTGAGCTAATTACTATTTAAACAATTTGAACAAAAAAAATTGAAATTCCCAACACGTTTATTGAAAAATGTTTATTAAAAAATAAAATTGATTGCAAGACAAATCAGGAATTTGAATAAGATATAAATTGAATTCTACTTGTTGTTCTATGATATATCGAAAAAAATCTTAATAAAATCCCATTAAACGGGACAAGCAACTAAATATTATAATAAATTAGCGTGCAAAATATAGAGTATCCTAAAATATATGAAAATAAATGGTTTATATAATTATAATTAAAAGCTTGTGTGAAAATACGTTTAGAAACAATTATAATTAACACTTTTAGCGCAAAAAAAAGACTGCAATTTTTTTTGCGCAAATGACTTTTTGACCTTAATGATTTCAATTATTCAGTTACTTCATTAATCATACTTGTAACTGTACGGTGTTTTTTACCTGAAGTGTTAAAATCTGGTGAATTTTCCTGATTGATTGACAGATTTGTTGTCGAAAGAATGATTGAATGTCCAGTTTTACTCCATAGGATTATACCTTCATCAACAGATCTTGTATTTGTCTTTTCCTTATCGAAAAACAGTACCGTAATCATCTTCCCTAATTTTTTTAGTTTTTAGTAAACAGATTCTTTTTCAGTAGGGATTGATAGATTATATAATTTTATCATTTCAAGATAAGAGGCTTATGAAATCTGTTTATGATTTGACCTGAAAGCTTAACACTTCGCATATTCATGTGAAGCATTTTTGCAATAGTTTAATTACATTCTGAGCTTAAATACGAATAAACTTTAATTGCACATTTTAATCCCTTATTTTGATAACTCGGTTATATTGGATTGGTTAAATTAGAAGATTGATCAATATTTGCTTCATTGAAGTGAGATAAAAATGATAAAAAAATTAAATTTGAATTGAAATTTTAGAATCAACAATTGATCAAATAAAAGGTAGGGAACGAACAATTGGGGAAAAATTAATTTTTACATATTTGCATATCTGATAGTTTACCTTGCTTACATTCAATAAACTTTTCAATTAAAATTTGTTTAATTAATTTGGCAAGAAAAAAAAGTAAAAAATAACCGCAATAAGTGATTCCAAAAATTTTCAACTCATAAAATTATCAATAATGTTTACACTTAATTTTATGAATACGAATTTCTTATGCTAATATGAATGAATGTAATTTGCTTAAATAAATTTCAAAATTTATTTTAAGTTAAAACTTGCCAATAGTCCCAATTATCAATTTTATTTTTAATTCATAAATGAGTCATTCGTTTTTAGAAAATGCATTTCGTGCGTATTTGTAAACAAAACATATTAAATAATCTTGAAGTAATATTTTATCATATTTGCTTTGCACATAACATTTGCTTGCTTTTCCATCAATTACATTATTTGCATTAAGAGATAGGCTCAGATTGTTGAATGAATCGGTGTAGTTGCATTTTTACTTCAATATCTACCCTTCGACCTTTAACCTTGCCATTTTTTTGTTGTGCTTTTGCTATAACAGTAAATAAGAACTCATTGTTACCGCTAAACTTTTTCTTCTGTTCGGTCCATTCGGTCCATTTCCTATTATTCCTATTATCAGTTAAAAAGCACTCAGACAATATCTGTTATCATATTCAATCACTTAAAGATGATAAATCAATTAAATATGTGCGACATTATTTGTTGCAATGATAATACAAAAATGTTTCAATTGATCGGCTGCAGAAAGAAAAACTTGTTTAATTGTGAAAAAAACTTTTTCTTTTCTATAATTTGCAATAACAATACAGTTTTTTATTTTAATTTTCAAAATTACTGATGAATGAGATTAATTTCCTTTCATTAATCAATTTTTCGCAACAAATTTGGATAGAAATTATACTATTGAATTAATTATGGAAAGGTTATCACAACAATATTTTGTTAAGTAATTTGAATTCTGCCGAGATAGAGATTAAATTAATAAATTAATGGAAAATTATTATGGAAAGGTTGAATGAATGGATTAATTGGCTATTATTTCACTTTTAAAATGGAATAGAATGATTGGTTACTGTGAATAATTGACCTGAATAAGTGCAAATTGAGTGGATATTGAATAACAGTAACATCAACTAACTAATCACCACGCAAATAACTGGTTATCATTGCGCAACCCCCTCAATTCATTGGTTTCAGAGTGGGCAAATCAGCGCAAATCGTTCAATTGAAACAAATCTGCTCAAATTCTTCTCTTTTTAATTCAAAGATAACAGTTTATTGAAAGCAATACATATATATATATAGAGAGAGAGAGAGAGACAGAGAATGAAAAGAGTTAATAGAGATAGTGTAATAATAATTTAAACATTTATTGAAATAGATAAATACAGAGAAAGAGAATGGAGAGAGTTAATAAAGGATAGAAAATGTATTTTTGGATAGAAACAGGCGTGAATGAAGTTCAATTTTAATAGTTTCAAATTTTCAGCAACAATTTTGCTAAATAAATAAATTTTTGCTTTTGAATTATAGCAAAAAAGTAAAAAAAGTTAATATATTTAGAATACAAATAGTGAAACTGATAAAAGTTCATTTTCAAATTTTTTTTCAAAATTTAAAGTTATATTTATAATTAATATTTATTATGTTATTTTCATATATTTTATTAATTTATATGTGCTATTCTACGAAAAATGGTAATCTTTGTTGCGGCCTTTTTTTGCAAGAGTTTTTTTTTTGATTTATCAATTTATATTTAATATACAAAAAAAAAGAATGCCGAAAATTGCATTAGGTAATTATTTGACGTCGTATTGCAATTGTAAAATGACAAACGATTAGAAGTTATTGGAGTAGCAATCCACTAAAACCTAAAAATAAAATTTGATCGAAAAAAAAGGAAAAAGCATAACGATCGTTTAAATTACCATACGATAATGTTTCAGCTATACGAGCAGTTTTATTACTTTACTTTACTCGAATGAGTTCCATTATGATGAAAATGTTAGCGGAAAAAAGCGAGATATTAGAGAAAATTTTATAATTTTTGGAATTTCTTTAAAATTTGAAAGAAAAGATATTTCACTTTCATATTTTCTGCTTACGTCTTGTCATAATGAAACTTGTTGAATATTTGTTTGTAGGAAAAGAATTTTATGCATAAAAGTGATATCATAAATAAACTAAAAATTGCTATCATGATATTTATTGTTATTATTATTATTACTACCATTATTATTATAACGATGATAAGAAAGAGATGTGTAAAGAATGCTGCTGATGGAATGTAAATTACAACTTTAACACCATACCGAGGTGACAAGTTTATATGAGAGCGAAGTTTCGTGTCGCCTTATTATTGCAAAGGTGATATGTCGCGAGACAGGTTGTACTATTATCATTTTTATGATCATTGCTATCATTATCATCACTATACATCATCGTATCATTCTATCATTACCAACCAGTAATCTTTCAGCAGTCATGAAAGCTGTAATCTGCTGTGTACACAAATGTCAACTCCGATTATCATCATTAACGATAAGTTCTACCGACTATTGGTCACCCTTCTACATTCTCCCTTAATTTTATTTTGAATTGTTTTGTTAAACGATGAAAATTCAATTCGATTAAACTCACAAATTTAATAAAAAATATCCTCAAATTTATCAAAATTTATTACTACTTTCATTCCGTTGATCTTTCGTCATTAGACGTCATCTAGCAATAAATTCATTGTATCAGTCATATCAAACGTGAACCTTTATCTTTATTGATTGATAAAAAGCAATCACAACTGATTTTTTCTGCATGAGCCCAGAAATTTCTCAGTGTGGTAAGCATGTATTTCATTTTTGCGTTTTTAATTCTAATTTCACATATCAAGTTGAAATAATGCCGAAAATCTCTAAATAATATAAATTTTAGAAAGTTTTATCGAATTTCTATTTATTTTTTTCTGCAATAAAATAAACAAATTAAAACAGTGTCATGAATAAATTTTAGCTATTTTTAGGAAATTCATAAAAACAGTATTTAAAAAAAATCATAAACATTTATTATTTTTTCAAAATCATCAAAATTTTTATAATCATCTGATAAATGTTGCAAATTACAAGTGATATCCAGTGTATTGAAATATAAATTGATAAGTGTAATCAATAAAGAATTAGAAATAAAATAAAAGTCCATCTTTTATCATTTTTTTTACGTTTATTGGTACTTTTGTAAAAGAAAATTCTACGCTTTAACGAAATTTTATTGTAGCAATTAAAAATTAAAAACTCATGAGGACGAAAAATGATAATTGGATTCTCATATTCCTCATTTCATCGCAACACCAAATTGCAACGGTGAGCTTCTCAATCTCTCTCATTTTACTTGTTAATTTAGAAAGAAAGAAAAGCAAAATTTAATATCTATGAACTGAAAAACGGAGTGCAAATAAAAAGTACTGCAAACTTTCTTGTAAAATTTAAGAAATTGCAAATAAAACTTTAACTGTTTGAAATAATGAAATACTGATAATAGTGATAATACAGTAGTATCAGTGTTATAATTTTCCAAATCCTCGTTCTGTCAAATATTTGAATTCCAATCCTAACAGTTTTAAATCTGCCAATTTATTCTATTTCCTTTTCAATCATCTCGGCTAAAAATGAAACAAATATAAAAATGAGTGATAAGCTAGAATAAAATTATCGAAAATTTTGCAATAATCTTCAATATATAACATAACGAAATTATCATATCATCTGATAGTTTCATTCTTCGTTTCATCATTTCTTTCTCTTATCATTTTCCATTTTCGAGAAAAAGAAAAGGGATTTCCTGATGAGAGCATCGAGAAAAAATCACTTAACTATAACTCATTCTTATCAACTCCTTCTTTTTCTATTTAATTAATCAACGATCTTCTCATGCACTCATTACATTTCTCTAATAATCATCACATTTCCAAATCCTATGAATTAACCAAATTCATTGGTTATTTCATTGAGACTACGATAGGAGTATAACGAGAAAAGGCGTGGCATAAAATAAAAAAAATGTTCGAATGATTTCCCGATTTTCCACCTCCATAACATTTCTTATAATTTTCTACTTCCTTCCTGAGTGTTAAAAAACGAAAGAAAGAAAAAGAAATGGGAATTATGTGAATGGTACGAGTGACAACTGCGCCCCGCCGTGTTTTTCTAATCGTTTTTTCGTAATCCTAAGGTGGTCCAATACGTGTTCAACTATTCTCTTTTCCTTGAGCAACAAAATCACGAACTCGTTGCTAGCCCCTGTTTGATGCTCACTCCAGGATATCAACATCCGCAACAGCATCATCATCATCATCATCATCATCATCAACCGGTCACCAATTGCGCACCCGTCATTCCATCCCCATCATCTTCAACCGTTTTACCATCATCATCATCATCACCATCATCATCATCATTATCATCATTTAACGTTACAAGCCACCTATCAACCGGGTATGAATTCGTTTTTTTTCACATTTCTTACCTTCTTAACCTTTTATAAATTCAAAGATTTTTTTTTGGCTCAAAATTTATCATTAAACAATTTCGATCATTTCTTTATTTAGAATTAAAATTTATACACCTTCTGTTGAATCATAATGAACTGAAAAAAGGGAGAGAAAGAAAGGAGAAAAACACTTATCATTTAAATATGATACCGTAGTCAGATAAATTCTCATCTCAAAATTGAATATTAGCTGTTTTTCCAATCAGTTTTTGAAAAAAAAGAGATCTTGAGCAATTTGTCAAATCTTCTTATCAACTATTCTACCCAGTGATTTTTTATCTGAAAAACGATCTTAACAAGTTTGTCCAATTATTTATCAGTTTTCTTTTGTTAATTGTTGTACCACTTATATTTCTTATATTTCACATTTTCGAATTTTGAATTTAACTTACATACTTCAAATAGATTTTCAGGAAATTCTAGGTTATAATTCATTTCGATTCTATTTTTACGTATACAAGAATTTCTGTTAATATTGTTTACTTGAAATTACATTCTTACTGATTATCCACTCAAATTATCGAAAATTAATTCTTTTTTGAAGTATTTCCAAATGCAGAAAAAAGAAAATTTACTTTATTCCACAATTATGAAAATACTGTAATTGTCTTATGGAGCCATTCATTTTTTTAAAGTGATATAAAGTATGTCAGAAATGATAAACAGGACCAATAATGATTAATTTTTGATCGGTCACTATTGGATAAAAGCTTCACATATTTATTTGCCAAAATTAATAGAATTCCGGATAGAATAGCAACTATTTTGGTAGTTATCTTTTATGAAGTTGCAAATAAATTCAGAATAAAACGGGTTAGAGTAAAATATTTTTATAATAATGAATCGCGCGAATTACTTTTCTATGGTAAATTGCGGTTATGTAAGTTAAAATAGGTATGAAAAAAATTACGAGAAATATCATTTCAATTTTTATTGATATTACATGTTTTATTGCATATTTTTCAGACCCACTCAACTTACAAATATCCCGGAAAAGGAAGTTGGAAGTACGATTATTCCTGGAAATGGTTGTAATCCGGGAAATTATTATCAGTCTATGGTACCAACACAATCCGCTTTTGGACAACAACTATTCATCAAAAATGGTATTTCTTATTTTCAGATCTAACAAACCGTCGAAGTTTTCGATCATGCATTTTTAAATAGATTTGAAATCTGATAAACTAGTTGCTGGTGCTTAACTGTTTAATTTATTTATTGTTCAGAAAATGGTTATGGATCGCGCGGTGCTCCTACTTTCGGATCAGAAATGTATTTTGCTCCCGAGGCACCACTTATGCAAAATTCATGCCTATTCAATCCGGCATCAGCATCAACTGCAACCGATTATTCATATAATCTTATTAAGCCGGATCCTGAAGCATTTTTTGGTCATGCATGCTCATCACATCCGTTTGTTCGACCTCACTATCCTCATTTTCCGTTTGCTATGCAACCGATAACATCCGGTGCTACTACTAGCTCCAATTATCTCCAGAATCCAATTCAATGCCAATGGATTGAAGTTAGTACTAAAATCAAAAAATTCTTACAAAAAAAACTATATCTCTTTTATTTCATTTAATTAATAAGCTAATTATCTTGAGAATGCTTCCCAGTCAATTCTATTTTCAATCGTCCGGAAGATTGATAATTTGAAATATTATCTCAGTTTTCTAGCATGCTTCTTCTTTCCGGAATCTAAACAATAAAAATTTAATGACATTATACTGAAATAATAAATGTTAGCAATTACTGCAAACTGAAATTTTAATTTATTTTTGGAAATTTTGAAATAGATCCGGAATTCATTTTTATTTATTATTCAGCGCAATAGGATATGCGGTCGATTATTTTATTCAATTGAACATATCGTATCCCATCTGCAACACGAACATGTAGGTGTGTCGGATACCGCCTTCCATGTTTGTCAGTGGAAAGATTGCTCAAGGAGAGGGAAAATTTTTAAAGTAAGATAGAAGTCATTTTATCATATCACAGATGATGATAAAAGAATTCATTTCATACATCAAATAGTGATAAATGCTAATCTACCAAGTTTATTCTAAAAAATTTGGTTTATTTAAAAAATTTTGACTCAATAATTCTCAATATTATATATTGGTATGATAGATTCATTTAAAATTTTAAGCGAGAAAATACCGGTAGATTAATAAATTGATAGAATCGTGAAACGGTGAAAGAATTAAATAGGAATTCAACTATAAACGGATAAGATTGAAAAGAAATTTTAATATCTTATTGATAAATCATCTATAGGACTCTTCACCGGTTTGAAGGTCAAACAAATCTAATGCATAAATAAAGAGATTTCAGGAAAAATTGATTGTGAGAAAAAGTAAAATGAGTTATGAATGATAAAAATTACAATCATTCGAGCTGATTTAATATCAGAAATATATTTTTTAAGAAATGCAATTTTATTACAACAAAGATTTTATTGATTTATTATTAAGTTATATATATTATTTATTATTTTAGGCAAAATACAAACTTGTTAATCATATTCGGGTACATACGGGTGAAAGGCCATTTCCATGTACAATGTGTTCAAAAGTTTTTGCAAGAAGCGAAAATTTAAAAATCCATCAAAGAACCCATACAGGTTACAATTACTAATGTTTCTTTGTTTATTTAATTGTTACAATATTTTTTTATAACTGTTATTAATTAATCGATGATTAATTGTTAACGATAATTATCATTACCGTAGTAATTCTATTCTTTAATTATAATTCTCTCCTAATATTATTTTATAGATGGTAATAATTTTATTTGACTTGAAAATTTGAATGATTTTTGGTAATGTTATTAGGTGAGGCCTCACTCGACTTCATAATAATCCACTCAAAAGGTGAAATATACAATAGAGCAGGTGGATCCGCCGTTACCTATCCTTTATCCCGATCATCTATTATTGTTTCCTTCCAACACATCACACATTATCATCATCATCATCATCATCGTCATCTCATTTTCGTCAAAATCAATTCAAATGTCAGATTTAGTCCAATCCGATCGGAATGAAATTAGACTTTCAGACAGAGATATATATTATGATCTTTCAATTCTCCCGTAATTCATCATTATTCATGAAAAATTATTTAAAAATACTTTTCCATTTGAGCTAACGCAAAGTAATTTAATTAAAATTTAAGCTAAAAAATAAAGTAAATTAAGCAACACTAGATAACGAATCATTGAAATGATAAGTTATTCAAAAAATACTTCCAATAATATCATTCAATTATACAATTACTCAAATTGATGATAATAATTCTATGAATTTGGTATTACAGTATAATACAAAAAAGTTGGAAGCAAAATTAAGGTTTTCAAATGATTTTTCCGGCTTTTTTAAAAAAATTATTTGAAATTATGCAAGAATGAAGAATGCATACACCACTGATAAATCAATCCATGAAATTTTCATTAATATTTTTTTGATTAAAAAAATTGATAGAATCTTCAAGAACTCTCATGTAGTGGTACAATCATTGGTACCATCATAATAGATAGGTAATACAACACCTGCTCGTTGCATCAGTTTGACGAACTAAATAAACAGAATGCTTAAGTGCATTCATAATTGGTAACTCTCGAAATAACCAACAATTATTTATCACATTGCACCATGGTAATATTTTTTTTTTTGCGGAAAATTTAGAAGATTATGTTGGAAAATTTGCTTTATTCCGGATTTTAAATGATTGCAAAAAGAAAACCAGTTGGACACATTTTCAGGACATTTACTTTTTTTATCGTACGATTTATTTCTACTACTTAATTTATTTAAAACAAATTTTTTTTCATCATTTTCAAGAATACAATAGTGAAAAATAAGCATAAGATATCGATCATTCTCATTGATTAATCAATCAATTATAAACTCAGACAATATCTGTTATCATATTCAATCACTTCACGATGATAAATCAATTAAATATAAACAATCACAACAAAAAAAAATGCTTTCAATTTCTACTTTTTTTTCACAAATCAATAATTTCAAACTACTTCATTTTTCTAAATTCGTTTCAAAAAATCAAAAATTCAAAAAATAAAAATTGACATCAATTAGTTTAATACTTTCTTTGTAAAAAAATTGAATAATTTTGGAGAAAATATTTCTATTAATTTGTATAATTTCATTTTAATAGTAAAGAAAGTTAAAAATCAGCATAATACTCAACTGCTACATTTCCTTCATCTATTCATTCATTCATTGATTCGTTGATTCATTGATTCATTCATTCATGATTCATTGATTCATTCATTTGCAAATTCATTTGTTCAAAAGAATAGTTATTTAAAGATTTAAAGCTGGAGAGGCAAACCGGCATCTGGTCTAAGAACTGCTTTCATTCATCCAGATGACTAATAAATCCTCATTGTCGGATTTTATTTTAATGCTCTATGAAATATCATGGATTATCATTAAATAATCTCATTTATACAAAAAAGATTTTTAATATTTACTTTAACTAAATATATTTTTATCAATTTTCAACATCTGCATAAATATCAAATTTTTCGATGGTAATTGTTTTAATTTGATTTGCTAGGTGATAAGCCGTTTACTTGTACACATCCTGGTTGCGATCGTAAATTCGCTAATAGTAGCGATCGAAAGAAACACATGCACGTTCACACCAATGATAAGCCATACGAATGCAAAATTAATGGATGTCGCAAATCTTACACACATCCATCCTCACTTCGAAAACATTTAAAGGTACATTTACCGTTTTCTTTTTCTTTTTAGTATTTTAAAGGGATAATTTTATTAAGCTAATCAGTTTCTAACTTTGGTTTTCCTTTTTTGATTGTCTAGAATTTCGAATTTTAATTATTACTGAAACTTTTACTTATTTATTGATTTTTTTATTTTCGAATATGTATTCAATGGATCAATACTCATACGTTTGATATTGCCTTATTCTGATTTCTTCCTTCCTCTCGTGTTTCTTAACTTGCAGTACTTTACTTACTTGAAGCTTTATTCATTTAGCAGGAAAAAAATCCGAAATTTTTTTTCTGAAATGAAATTTAGCAAAACCATAAATTCTATTGGATTGCTTTGCTCATTGATTATTTTTGTTAAGTGCAATATTCTCCTTGCTTGTTTACTCTCAATTGTTTGTTTACTGCCAAATGATCTTTGACCTAATTTTACCATATAATTTTCTGAAAGTTTTATTTACATATAAGTGTGATCGAAGCGGTGGTTAAGGCGTCAAAAGCTTAATAAATAGCGAACAGATTATTACAGCTTTTTAACCAATAAATCGGTTTTGCTTTTGTTGGCTTAGCAATAATTACTTCCGTTGACCAACAAAATTAGCCTGTTCATAGAATTATTAGAAGCAATTAGGCTCTACTCGAAAATATTAAAACGTAGAAATTGTAAAAAATTATTTAACACTTTCGATAATTTTAAAAAAATATTCGGAAAAGTTGCAAAATTTATCTTTAAATTTCTTAAACAAATGCAAATATTTATTAAATTTTTAATCATAAAATTTTCATAAATTTAACGTAAAATTTTATAAATTTAATAAACTTTACAAAAGTTTGATAATTTCAATTCCTTAATTCGATTTCACAAATTCATTTAATTGAAATTCAATTTTCAATCTTTAATTTTACTAACAATTTATTTTACTTCCTACTAACTGCAAATATTGTCATTATTTCTCTAAAATTTAAGGTTATAGCTAAGTTTGAGGTGCGCACAGATAGTTAATCTTATAATTATCCTATTTAAGGTCAAACGAATAGTAGCTGAACAAGAATTGTTATCTTTCCATTCTTCCTTCTCAATTAATTATTCCATCCGTTCAGTCTTATCTCCTCTGGAATTAAGGAGAAGCAAATTTGTTCCGGTTCAGATTACATGAAAATGATTGAATCATTTTGATCGATATCTATTTCGAATGACAATTTATGGACATATTGTCAAAGAATACTTATTTCAAGTTTAATATCACAATAAAAATATTATAATACATTACAGTAATTTTTTAATATACAAGTTTTGTAATTGAATATAATTTTACTTGTTATTTATAAAATGAATATAACTATTAGGTACTTTGAAAGAGATTTAAATTATAAATAAGAATTATGGAATTTAAGTCTCTTATTATTCGACTTAAATTTTTTGCCATTAATTATATTTATAAGCTTTTTTCTCTTGAAATCAATTTCAGTATTCCTACTATTTTCTCATAAGATAACAATTTGAATATATGCTGCAATCCATTGGTTTATTCAATCTAAAACAGATTTATTTAATCTCTTTATTTGTCATTCATTGGTTTCATCTAAAACTAGTCTATTTAATCTGTTTATTTGATCTAAATTAATTAAAAATAATGAAATAATTAAAAAATAATTAGAAGTTAAAAAAATAACTAGCTTTGATTTGTTTCTTTCAATTTCTATTGACTGAATCAATTTTAAAAATGAAATGACAAAAATTTCAAACTGATATTGCCATCTGCGTTACGAAGAATACGGTATCCGTTGTCCTGTTGACGTACGCAACAACGATTTCACATTTAAAATGGTTTAAGAAATGAAATCTGTCACAAAACCAATTTTTCCTTTTTTTCTTAAAGCAATCTTTTCATGATAACTGAAGATCTTCGGTTTTTTTTTAAAAAAAAATTGTATTTATTGAAAAACAATGAAATATTTATGAAAATAATGTAACTTTCATGTAACTTATGAAAAAAAAGTTTATCAAAAAAAGAAAAAAATTAGAAATTAAAATAAAACAATAAAATGCAAACAATTGTTCTTTCAACTTTGCAAAAAAAATTATTCAATTTAAAAATTTAATAAAACTAGACTGAAAAATTAGTAATGAAATTAAATATTTCAAATGTAAAATATTAATTTCAGGTACACTGTAAAAGTGGGCAATGTATATCACCAGAGGTAGAGGAAAGTGGTAATAATGGACAAATAAGTGCTAATAATACAGCTAATACGCCTGTAACAACAATTACTGTATCTACAATACCATCAGAACAACCATTTCAATTAGCCCCAGAATCTCATCGTTCATTTTTCCTGAATCCTGTAAATCAACAACGATTTCCGAGGTTTTCATCTAATAATCCGGTATGATTTAATTATATTCAACAACTGATTGAATTAGGTAAAGATTAAAATTAAATGTTACATTAATTATAGTGCTAAATCTATACAATATAATTATCTTATCTAATGTTTGCTTCCAATTTGCATTTATTTACTATTTTTACTTTTGTTGCATTCAGCAATTTCATAATTTCCATCAGTTTCCTATCTACAGAAAGCATGAAAATTTGCATTATTGTAATAACTTTTTTTCCAAAAAAAAGTAAAATTTACCTAGCAAATCTGCTATTTATAAATTCATGTAATTCAAAGTTTAAAACAATATTTGCAAATAAGACGACAAGGATTCGGCAAGAAAAATGATGACGATAAAATAAATATTTACCAATTAAAAAGTTTTCTTTAAAAATATCGGATCAATAAAAAAAATTCCAGAAATTCCCATTTCTGTTTTTTCTAGACAATGCATGGCGGTTTTGTCGCATCTAATCCATATCAAACAACTTCAAATGCGATGATGCCAACAAATGGAAGCTTTCAGCTACCTGATTTTAATGTTTATACACATTTTTCACCAAAAATGTCTATACAATAAATTTATATATATTTTTTCCCATCAAATTATTGATTTTTCATTGTTTAACGATTAGTGACCTCTGTTATTATTTTGTACATAAACTTTACTTTCTCTTATTTATGGAAATTTCATGATGATGATGATGACTTTCTGTAAATTCGAATAGATTTCAATAGTTTCATTTTAATATTTTGAAATAGTTGTAAGAAATGCTCAGGAATATTTGATTAAGTATTTGAAAGATAATAATAAATTTCGGATTGATTCTTTTATTTTCTATCAATCAAATTTAGTCAGACATTATTAACTATCATCTGTTTTTCTTATCATATCATAGATATCTCCTGATAACATTTCGGCTCGATTAGTATGCTTGGTAATTCTATGATTTCTTTTGTCTAAAATGAGCTTTTTGTATTGCAGAAAGCAAAGATTTAGTAGAAATATTTCAAGCAGAATGTATTTTTCAACAATTTTACAAGTGAGATTTTATTTATTGCAATAATGATTGTTTTGAGGATATGCCTGTCAACTTTTCAGGTTTTTGTCTAATTTCCGATTTAAGTCAGTCTAATTGGGGATGGATTTTAAATTTTCGTGTGTTAAAATATATATTTCATTTATAATTTATTTCTATGTATGAAAAAATGAAAATAAACTTGTTTACTTGAAAAACTTGTTTAGCTAAAAACAACTTTTAAACTGATTTCTATTCTGAAGAATGAAATAAGGAAAATATAAATGAAAACAATTTTTAAATTTATTTTTTTCCTTTACAACGGTATCTTTGATATTTTTGTCGTAAAATAAATATGAATAAAATAGGGAAAAATCAATTTCCCCCAACAAAATATGATTTAAAAGTCTAAAATGATTGCCAAGTTGATCAAATCTTATGCGAGAAACTGATAAGAAAGCATATATTATAACTATTATTATAAGCTAATGATTTACCATGCGGAAAATGTTGCGTTACTGTTACGTCATATTTGAGTAATATTTTGACGTATTTGCTTGTATATTATATTTGTCGGAAAAATGCCGATGGAAGAAAAAGGTATACCGAAATTATCTGTTATTCTTTTACTCTTCATTTTTAATTAACAAAAAGTTATGTGAAGTACAAGAGAGAAATTACCAAATTGACGGAGAAATTACGCACAAACTGCAAAACGTATAATTCTGATGACTTTGTTTTGATCTTACGAATGGCGCAATGTGACGTTTTCTTCTTGACTTGTTGTTTCCGTAAGCTATTGAAAGGATAGATAGACATGAATAGTCTCAACTTTTGTACTAATTAATCCGCTCTAGCGGTGTGCTCCTTTTGATAATGGATGATAATTGCGCTCGAAGGACAAATATCACTTTGTCACTAAAAAAATGTCCTCAAAATGACACGAGCATCGAAAAATGAAAAATCACTGATTTTTTCTTTCTCTTAATAACGCAAACAATGAAATTTAACAAAAAAAAGAAATTCATTTGTATTTTCGTTTCGATAAAATTTCATTTATGACAAAAAGAAAAAGGTAAAAAAGGTTATTTGCATGATAAGAAGTTATTCTCTTTTATCGCAACATTCTTCGTTACCAATAAAAAGAGGAAAAAAGTTTGAAATATGAATTTGAAAAACAGAATTGAATGAAAATTCCACTAAAATCATTTCAATTGTCGAATTTTTTTTCAAAAAATTTTAATAATTTTATTTATTTTCCAAAAAAAATTTTGTTATTGATAAGAAAATCTAAATGATAATAAAAACATAGTGATAGCAGCAGCACAGAAGCAGCATTAAAACAAAAATTGTTTTTAAAGTAAACATATATCAAAATAGATTTTTTGAAATATCCAATAAATACTTTACAGTACTGTAAATGCATGATATTTTATCATGTATTACGATCTTCTGCATTATATTTTCATTCTATTTTTATTCTGTATTTCTAGAAATACATGATACTCTTCATAAGATTCTCTTTCAGAAATTTGCAGTACTGCAAATACATACATGCATACATGCATGCACGCATGATATCATACATTATATATTTATTCTACTCTTTAAGATGCAATTTTTTTAGAATCTATTTGCTGGTGATAAGCTGCATTACAATCTTAAATAGGATGAAGTTAACAGTATAAATTGTACATAGCATGCAGCGCATGTGTGTGCACACGTGAGTGCGTGTCTTTAGTAGCAGAGTGGTTGGTAGAAAGAATGTCAACATTTTTGTCGAATTTCCATCTTTCAAAATGATTGATGATACGGTGGGAAAGTGTGAATGTGACCGCAAATCTTTGACACTCATTTACTACCAGCCCGATCACTACTACTCAAATCATATGATCATAATGATATTATAGTAACATTCCAATTTATTACCATTAGGGATCTTTAATCTTCTATTGAAAATATGTTAATTTTTATAACCTTACTGTAATTATTATTCCTGAGAAGGTTATTGTACTACTTTAAATTTCATACGCTATCTATAAATAAATATATTGATAGTTCAATGGATTAAGGTCACAATCATTCACATAATAAAAAAGAAAAATAGAATTGAATCAATTTTAATATAAATTCAAAAAGAAATTTTTGATTGAATTTTGAGAGTTAGTGAAAAAAATTGAAAAACGTTAGAATAAAAATTTTCAAATTCATTTTAGCAAATTTATTCGTCATAATTTGGCTTTACTCTGTAAAGTTTTTGTATAAAATTGTGAATATAAATGTGAATAAAAATGTTAATTTATGAGTTTCGCTATTAATTAATTAAAATGAATATAAATTAAATAGTAATTAGTTAGTTTTTTCAATGTATTTTTCATGATTTTAGAGAGAAAAGATGATTTTTTAGAAATTTAATAAGATGACTTGAAATTCAAAAATAAATTAGCGACAAGTTGAAAGTAATCATCGTTCAAAAGTTGAAAATAAAAGTTAAATTTTACTTATTGATATGAAAAATGAATTATGAATGAAAATTCATTCTTATAACTATTGTTATTTTTAAAGAAAAGAATGCAATGTAAAAAATCATTGAACCATTTAATGAAGCCTAAATAAGCTATTTGAAATTGGTCGGTATCGTTTCGATCCTTTTTTTTGAAACAAATTAACTTATTTTGTTTGGTAAATGGATGGGAATAAATCGACTACAATAATGATATTTTCCAAATTAGGTAAAGAGTAAAACGGTACAATACCGCTTCTCTTCAAATGATCGTTACAATAGCGCTGAACAAAAGCGCCGAACAAAAGCTCACCTTACCCTTAATCACCTCATTTTCCTTCTATCCTCTTTTATTTCCCGGACAAAAACCCATTCAAACTCTCTCTCATTAGTCGCAACTTCTGCAAACGAAATAACAAACTCGTTTTGCTTCAAATGATATTTCAGTATTGAAGATGGATTGATTTGATTTTCGAAGAAAACACCAAATTTACATCTTTCGATTTTAAATCTAAAGTAAATTAAATTACAATATTAAAAATGTATTAAATATTAAAAATGTATTAAAAGTCAAAAAAGCAGAAATTTATTTTAAAAAATGGGCATAAAATAAATTTTATTGCAGAAAAATTATATGAAAAATACAATTTATATGAAATTATACGAAATTATATAAAAAATAATATGAAAACTTTATTAAAATAAAAATAAACAATTTCATTAAATGTAATTTTTCATTTCAAATAATTTTTTTCTAAATTAAAAAAATATTATCACCTGAAAATTTTGTTTTGATTGATTTTTTTTTAATTTAGAAGAATTGAACAACGTTTAAATTCATATTAAATTGTTGGCACAAATTAAACTTTTACTAGTTTTTACAGTTTTTTAATATTGTAATTTAAATATTGAAGCTATATGAGACATATCAGGGAAAGGAAAAAATTTAAGGTTTTAAGGTTTCCAAACATATTTCGAAATAACAGGAACACGAATTGAAGCAAAATGATTTAAACTTTGAAAATAGCACAATGAATTGATTTGATGATTACAGACGACTGATCGAAAACTTAATGTAAGCTATATAAAAAAGATGAGCGTTAGCAATGAAAGCCCATGATGAATTGAAACAGAATGAAATTAAATCAAGCCAGCTTTCAGAACAATTTAAATTAATTGTAGCTAATTAGATTCAAGATTTTCCCACTCACTAATTACATTGATTTATTGAATTTAATTCTCATCGAAAGAGTAAATCAAATTTCATATACAAATTGGTTTATAAAATGAGATTATTAATACAATAACATACAATATGCAACGCTTTATTTTCCAATAGCGCCTTTTAAATCATTGATAACAACTGCTATCGCTGATATTATTAAAAGTTATAATTAGAGTTAAACTGTAATTTATCTTATTTCAGTTATATTCCGTAAAACTTCAATCATTTTAAAGAGAATTAATGTAAAAAAAAGATTATTACAAAATAAGAGTTAAACCAAAAACAAATTTTCATCAGTGAAACGAAATTACAATCGAGCATTAAATAATATTAACATTTCCGTTCGATAAATGTAATATGTAAATCCTAAATATATTTCTGAAAATGAATTTCAAAAATTAAAACGAAAAGCCAATAATGAGCAAAAAAATATAGGAGCTTCAGTAATTTTCATGATATCTGTTGAAAATGCAATCCAACCATAAATGAAATGCACAGTAACTCGTCATGATTACTTTAAGTTTTGAAATCGCAACACCATTCAGAATCTTTGACTTTACCTTTCCTGACCTCCTTTTTCTATTTTCCACCTTATCATGTTGTATTCATCCATTCATTAAATCTTAAATTATAATTGAATGCATGCAAAGATTCGTCCTCAAATTGATCACTCCAAATTCTGCGAATAATCTTTTGACACATTCAGCAATAAAAGCTGGTTTCATGGCTTTTTCGATGATTTTAAGATTTACTACCAATCAAATGCTTTAAATGAAAATCAATCACAAATTCGCATTTCCGTTCAGATAAAAAGTAATGAAAAATAACAGGATAACTGCGAATATACCTGAAAAATTGACGAAATAAACGTTATTCTAAGCCGAAATATTCGATGACGCAGCTTATGCCTTGCGAGAACGAAATAATCTTTAAATTGATGGAAGCAAATTTCCTCAACAAATTATTGCCAATAATATGAATTAAACCTAAACACGAAGTATACCGTCCATTAGTGAAACAGAATGATCACCGGGTGGACCGAAATCGATTATTCCCAGATTGATATCGATTTGTGATTTGAAAAATTAAAAGCTTGCTAATTTTTTAAATGATTTCTGATTACAGTGTTTGCTGATTTTTATCATGAATTTTATTCCACTTTATTTCCACGCAAAACAATTACACAAGTACGATTTTAAAAAAATTGTAGAGAGTGAAAAGAAAGAAATAACACCCTAAAATTTCATGAAAAAACTGTCAACATTAATTCCTCTACTTCCTTGCCATATCTTTTTTGTAAAACATTCCGTAAATAAAAGCTCTCAAAAGACTATAAATAACACGATCGATTCCCCAATATATCATATCCTAACTTCGCTTATAAAGCCTTCCTCTATGCAAGATCAGACCTATTACTTTCAAAAAAAATTTTAATTCAATAACATTTGAATTCGCATTTAATTAAACTTCTGACATCAAATTGGTAAATGCGAACCTATTTTCCATCAGCTAAATTTCATAAATTTAACATTTTACAGAAGGAAAGACAAAAAATCAAGCGTGAAAAAACGTCATCACACAAACGACAGGTACGCAGGAAAGTTATCCTAGGGATGCTCAAACCCTACAATAATACTTCTCTTTCCCCTTAACCTGCCACCTATCTCTTTCCCTCTGTTCGACAACTAACTTCCATTGTAACCTTTCGTAATCAATTCCCATTTCATACTGAAACTATTAGAAAATGAAGAATAGATTACGTTCAGACAACAATCATTTGACAACAAAACAAAAACAAATACTCAAAGACTTAAATGAATGATCATTTCAAGATAATCACAAGCATGGAATTCCATTGAAATAAACAATAACGAAAAATGGTACGACAAAAGCGAGTGCATCTGAAAAATTGAACATCGAATAGCACATTGAAAATGAATTCGTTGACAGTTAAAAATCTACCAATAAACTCATCTTAAAATGAGATTACATAACAATTAAATTAAGGAAACAAATAAAAAGGTACCGTAAGATAGCGACGAACAGCGATCGTAAAAAAGACTTGGTCCATAATCAGGATAATCCAAACCAGGTGGCCCAGGATCGCCCCGAAGTCCCGGAAGTCCCCTAAGCCCGGGCGGTCCTGGCGGACCACGAGGGCCAGGAGGTCCTGGAGGTCCACGTGGCCCAGCAGGCCCAGCAGGTCCAATGGTAGGCGAAATTTCAGAACTTCCAAGATGGAGCGGAATTGTAGTTGTTTCTGGACTAGAAATTGTGGTGGAAACTGCA
>JABVXU010000216.1:0-89425 GCA_013365365.1 Cruorifilaria tuberocauda
GATAAAAATTAATAATAAATAACAATAAGCAGCAACACAAAAAATAGAAATAAAAGCTAATTAAGATCGGATTTTTGATAGAATGATTAAATTTAGATAAAATAAGTAGGATTAATGATAATGAATATATGATGATAATGAATATAAATGATTAATGATAATGAATATAAATTTCAGTGTCATTATTAAATAATCGCAAATACCGGAGTAATTAATTTTTGTAAAATTTCAAATAAGGAAAATAGCTTTAACGTGATATCGCACGTGTAATAACGCATAATCACGTATTAGTTGTCATAATATTGAAATTTAATAGAATCATGGTAAATTGCTTCTTTTAAAATTACTAAAATGCAAACAATTTTCAAATCATACAAATACAATTATTCAATTCCAGTTTGAAATTATTAATTTCTGAAAGGTTGAATTCGACTCGTATGATTAATAGTTAAAGTATTGAATTGTTTGATACTAAAAAAAATGAAATGAAAACTGAAATGATTAATAGTTTAAGCACTTAATTGATTGATACTCAAATTATTAATAAATATTCTAATAAGTTATGACTGTTTGCTTGTAATTTCATATATTATGGCATTCTATTAGCTTAAAGATAATGAAAGGTTGCTTCCTGAAATCGTTATCCAGAATTGATCGATACTCAAATTATCCTTAATATTCTAATGAATTATGATTGTTTACTTGCAAATTTTTATTTACTTCAACTGGAAAAGTAAAAAAATTGAACTCACATTAATCAGAATTCATTAATAAATTATTAGTTAGTAGCTAATACCTTACAAATTGCAGTAAAAATTTTCATTTATTGATTGCAGGAAAAAAAAATTCCATTTTAATTTTCTAGCTCATTTCTATTTTCATACTTTCAATAAATGAATTTCATTTATATTTATAAATAATTAAATTTTAATAAAAAAAAGGAATGTAATTACTTAATAAATGGGGTACTATGGCTTGTAAAACATTGACGATGCAAAATGGTGCCCATAGGAAGAAGTTACAAAAAATAATAGTCATTGTTAGACAAATTGTTTGAAATCGTTCTCGATTAAATTTCATCAATTGCTGACGACAATGTCGAGAATCATTGTGTAATCGAATAACATAAGATCTTGTTTCTTCACTGCAAGAAAAAAATGAAAATAATTCAGAGTATTAATCGATCTAAGTAATATTCCATGATTACTTATTAATTTATCATTATTTTTTTTATTACTATTTACAACTTATGAAATTCATCATTACTACTTATAGTTATGAAATTTAACCTGAATTTACTTTGGATTTCTTCTCTGGAAAGAAATAAAAATAATTCAAAATATCAATCATATTCTACGATTACTTATTAATTTATCATCACTTTATCAATTACTACTTACAGTAATAAAATTCATCATTACTGCCTACAATTATAAAATTTAATTTGAATTTAAAAAGAAATGAAAATAATTCAAAATAACAATCCTGTCCTACGATTACTCATTAATTTATCATTACTTTATCAATTACTACTTAGGGTTGTAAAATTTAACTTGAATTTAATCTAAATTAATACGAGCAAAAAGAGCGCAAAATTTTATCAACAGAAATATTCAATAATTTATTTTCGAAAAAAGTTTTCCAATTTCATGAAATTTTTATAATGTTAAAATCTTACATTTTTAAATAAATATAATTGAGTAAATAAAATCTTTCTCAGCTATTCTATTGCATTTCTTATTTCTGAATTTATTATTACTAATATCTTCAAGAATATTACCGTAATCATTATCAAACTGATAAATTGTTTTTTTTTTTTTATTAAATTAATACATCTAATAGAGAATCGAATTAAATAATCATCGATTGAATTGTTATCAAAATTTAATTTTTACTTTGTAATTTTTTGGCAACCATTAGCCATAAATGATAAATCGGACATTTGCAATAATAATTGTTGATTACGACGTGATATCCAAATCGTTCTACATACTCGACAGTAAAAAAATGCTGCTAACACTGATGGTATTAACCAGGCTACGGTATTGAAACTTATCACATAAATACTTTTCAGAAGTGATACACCATGTCCATAAATTGTTGCACATTCACCAAACTTTCTATAAGTTTTTTTTTTCTTTCTTAAATCATTCAACAATTAATTAATAGTTTGCAATTGTACTGTAAGTGTTGAATACCTTTTAATTATTATGCCAATGTACTGTAATTAGTGGTACTGTAGCACCATTAAATAGTGGTACTGTATTTCAAAGAATCTCTTTCTACTTTCATTTTCTATTTTTTTAAAAATAATTAAACCATCAAAGTTAAGAACATTTGTACCATGTACGAATATTCCGAACGGCTCTGTCTTGGCCAGAAATGTCAACTTCAGGCCATATATTAGGTTTAACCAAACGAAAAAATGACATTTCAAGAGCTTGATTACAAGCTTTTCTTGCTATAAAGCTGAGCAATGAGAAAGATAGCTCAGTAATATGGTACCAAGTAATTATTAATTGATAAATGATTTTAAAAAATATAAGAATGAATTTAAATTATTTACTCTAAATTGAAAGGTTTTTTTTTCAAAACTTTTTTCTTACGTTTTATGCCAAACAAAGAACTGAGGTATGGAGCATGCTAAAGCAGTGATCCATGCAATTATTGCTAAATGATTTGGTCGTCGATAGCGATCATTGCAGTAAGTTTGCAATGGATGACATATGGCCTGTAGGAAAATGTATTTGTTTTAAATTTTAAACTTCAGTTTTAATCTATCTAAATTTTTGATCAACTTTTAATTTCAATTTAAGCTTATTTCATTTAATCAAGCTCTTTTTTCGGTAATCTTTATTTTTTTCTGCTTGATATTTCCGCTTTTTCTTTTAATTTGCTGTTTGAGATAATTATTGGAAATTTGATTCGATTAATCTTTGATAAATAATTTTAAATTAAATTAAATTTTTCACTATTTACTGGCTAATATTTCCCTTAACTTTTGATTTTAAAAATTAATAAATTATAAAGCAGGTTAATTTTAGAAAATTTTTTCTTTCCATTTTTTTATTTGAAAGCAATGTTAGAGATTAATCATTAATGGAATTTGCGAATATGAATTATTTAAATTAAAAAAAGAAAAACCTGAAATCATAAAATTTAAAAACAAAACCTGGAAACGATCGAAGCTTATAGCAACTAAGAGAAATGGACTAGTATACATCGGGAATAGTTGTAGATATCTAACTAATTGACATAACCACGATGGTCCATCAAATATGGGATGTCTCAGGATAATAATTATTTCGGTACCCAATGATAACAGTGCAAATAATAAATCTGCTGCACAGGTATGTAATAATAGAAGCTGTAAAGAAAAAAAAATTTAACACTTAAAAAATTTTTAAACTTTTTATTTCAAATATTTCTTCTTGGCAATTACCGCTATTTTTAATTGATTTAGAAAGTTTTTTAAAAAAGAAAACAATTGTATTCTTATTTGTGAAAAATTCAAAAATAAGTTTTATAGTTGAAAAAGTTATCATAGAAGTTTAAAAATAAGTTTTAGAGTTTAAAAGGTTATCAGACATTTTGTTGTTAAATATATTTCGATGATTTAATCTCAAATCAGATATCCCGAATTCATCAATTATTCCTCATTCCCGCCTTTACCCGAATGAAAAGAAATTTACCAAACTGCATCAAATTTTCCCTCGGATGAAAATGATTTTAAAGAAAACAAAAATCTAACAATCCAATGATTTGTGATTATCTTGATTGATTCATTTTATTTAGAATTACTTTCGAGACATCAATCATCAATCATGAGTTAATCTAGTCATATCGATTACTTTGTTTTTTTTTCTGCAACTTTGCTATAAAATATTTCAAATTATATTTTCATCAAACTTTTTCCTTTTTTTTTTAAATTTTTTGCTTAATTTTTCGTTTCATTTTTATGCTTTCAGTATTCTTAATTGAAAATTTCTATTTCAATTTAATGTCTAACTTTCTTATAATTTTAATTTGCATGGAATTTTAGATTATCATTAAAAAGTCAACTAATCTATTTAATTATTCAAAAATCACCATTCCCGTACAAAAAAAAACACAGGTATGAAAGTTTACAAAAAGAAAAATTACTCAATCATCAATCGTATAACAAAAGTATAATCTACTAGTAACTAATTAGTAAACTAGTAAGCTAACTAGTAAAATATAACTTTTAATATTCTGCATAAGAAAAAACAATTAATTAATTAAAATAAAGATGAAATAATTTTGCTTATGTATTTTACATAGTAATTACTTAAACTTAATGAAAATATACAAAAATTTCGCAATTACTAAATATATTTTCAAAAAATAAAAAAAAGCGAGAAATTTCAATGAAAAGATTTTCAGAATATCAAGGAACAAACAACCACTTATACTTTTTTTTATTTAACAAAAGAAAATTGCCTGTCCTTGCAAAAAATGCAAATATCAAAATTTTTATTTGAAAAAGGAAAAATTGAAATATAATTAAACGGAAGAAAATGAAATGTGTTATTATTATTTACCTGAACAGGTGAGATACGACGTTTTATGACAGCATTTCCACGAAATATAATAAAAATGAGAAATAAATTGCCAATAATTGCAAGTAACATTACCGCTGTCATGTGAACTATTATGAAAAAAATTTGTGGATGTAAGGCCATTGCAAATACTTTGATAATTTTCCTAAAAATAAAAAATTGCAAAAATTTTATTTACAAAAATATCTTTGCTAAAAAATTTATTCAATGAAATTAAAAAATTAAAATGAATTAAAAAAATTTTAAATTTGTATAATTTCAAATAAGAGATAATAATTGTAAAATGAGTAGAAGAGATTCGTATAATTTTAAACATGAGATAATTACGAAAGAATAGAAGAGAAAATTTTAGATTAAGGTTTTTTTTTTAAATTTCAATTACTCAATTTCTAGATCTGAAATAGAATATTTAATTAATCATTCAATTAAATATTTTCATATTTTCAAGAAATAATGGTTATCCAATTATTAGCTATTTGTAAATTTGCCAAATTCTTCAACTCTCATTGATAATATCAGAATTATTTTCATATAAATTAATAATAATATTTCAGGCGTACTATGTGAAAATTATAATCCTAAAAAAAATTTTTATTCATCAAATATAATTTCATTTAATTGAAATATTCAGAAGCGAAATATATTTGAGTACAACAAATTCGTTATCATTATAATGAATAATAGCGAAATTGTGAAAAGTTATTGCGAAATATACTATAAAATAATTTTTTTTCAAATTCCAAATTGTGAAATATACTATAAACTAATTTATTTCTCAAATAATTTTTATCGGATTTATAAATATGAATCTGACGTGAGCATGAATCCTATTTTAACTTTAATAAATTCTATTCTGAGAGAATTTTTTTGATTTCCATCAATAGCAGGAAAAAAAAACGGTAAAAGTTAAATTTGATTATTTAATTTTAAAATTTGTCGTAGACAAAAAAGAAATTTAAAAATTACTTAGATGAAATTATTGCAAACGAATAAATTGATAATAGTGAAAAATGAAAGAAAGAAAGAAAGGAGAAAAAAAAAAAAAGAGGTAAGATTGAGAGACGACGACGAATGGATGAGAAGTTGAAAAGATTGATAAATGAAGTAAACAATCACATACCTGATAAGCGAAATCGCAAGCATCATTCATTTTCATGACGAAAATACAATTCCTTTTTAATTATTGTCTCCAATTTTAAACTTGAGCATATCAACATAACCAATTTTTTTTTTTTTTTTGTTTCACCACTTCAACTGATTGAAATCATTTCAATGAGAAATAATAAGATAGAGAAACGAAAAAATTACAGTGAAACAGAATAAAACTTACTATTAGCTATTTGTTTCTTGAGAGAAATATGCTAAGAGTAAATTCGAAATGAAATGAAAACGCAAAATTTTAATGTGAAATAAACGATATATAGTTTTATTGAAATTTTCATATTTTGTGAAAGTTTAAAATGGCTAAAATTAGCAAGAAGAAAAAAGTGAATTCAATATCAAATTTATTGCATATTGGCAAAGATTAATTGATAAAAAATCTTCTACTTTTTTACACATAATGCTGAAATATAGCATTATTGATTAAATTTGGAAACAATCATATTATATTATTATAAAAAATTTGTTATTAAAAATTATCATTTATAAGAAAGATCATATTATTATAAAAAATTATCATATCATAATTATACCATACTTCTTGTTAGAATTAACTTAAAGCCTTAAAGTATTGTAAAATGACGAATGATTTGATAAGTTTACTGGTAAACAGGTAGTATTTTACATTTAAGTATTTTTTTTCTTACTCTTTTCTGCTTATACTAACAATTAAAACATTAATGCCCACTTTACCTTATTCTTGTTAGGAAAAAGAAAACTTCTTCCTTTACTTTTATCATTTATCACTTATCATTTTTCCAATTCAGGTAAATCTATTCATAGTTAATTAAGCCAAAGAAAGAAAAAATGATTATCAAATTAAAAAAGTTTACAGTTAATAATTTCTTTATCAATTATCAATTCTTGATTTGTAACTTCTCACTAGAATAAATTAAGCCTAATCTGGTAGCCATTTGCATATCATGATTTACTAAATAATATAATAACTTATTATATTATAATTTATAGGAAACTAAAATTAAATTAAAAATTAATATCTAAATGTGAGTCAAAAAAAAAAAAAAGAAAAACTATTTGTCATTTGAATCGACAAAAACTTTTATTAGCTTATGGCTAATTTTCTAGTTCAATGCACAATGTGATATGATGAATACGCAACCGTAATAAATTATAAACTTGCTTTCAATGAAATTAAAAATTTCATTGTAGCATCTTATTTTATCACTGTGATAAAATAGCAATGACTGATTCAATCACATTGATAAAAATAAACTTGTCGTGAATGATTTGAATTAGGAAATTTTTTGATTTGGTTAGATTCATGGACAATCTATTCAGTTGCAAGGTTGTTCCTAAGGTTGATAGAACAATTCCTCGTTTCTTGAAATTTGAGTTGAAGAACAGGTCAAGGTAATATTTTATTGATAAGATGGAGATTAAAGTAACAATTTGAAATAAAACTGAACTGATAGGTTCACAAAAATTAAAATACGAATAATATCATGAAATCATGAAACATTTACCTTAGATAGCTGATAAGTTTTAGTTTATAATTGATAAACTGAACTGATACGTTGAGGAAAATACGAATAATATCATGAAATCATGAAACATTTACCTTAGCTAGCTGATAAGTTTTAGTTTATAATTGATTCCGAAATTATGATTGAAATATTGATTACTTTACTCTTTAATTAGGTAACCTTTGAGCAACTTTTAGGAATTTAAAATTCAACTTTTACTTCTTTCATATTATCTCAAAAGTATTTCTACTATCAGTTACATGGAAATATTTTACTAAGTAATTCCAAAGTATATCAACAAGCTAAAAAGTGAACTGATCAAGAGTGATCGATACTATCATTTGATAACTTTCAATAATTATCATATAGAATCAAATTCTAACAATTAATGAAATAATCATTATCAAGTAATTGTTCATGAATTATTCCATCGTATTGAAACAGAAAATTATCCCTCAAAATAATTGAATCAAATAAGAACAAAAAAGGAAACAGAATTGCAAAAATTTTGAATAAAAGTTGAAATTCCTTTTTTTTTGTATTACTAAATCATTTCTATTAAGTATGCAAAAAGTAAGCTAATAAGTAACAATTAATTTATATCAATCGTTGTTTTATCGTTCATTTGTAGTCATTCTCATGCATTGCGCATTTTTCACTAATTAAGGTAAAGGTAAATTAATAATATTAGTAATAATAATAATTTATTTTTTGGTAAATTTCATTAATATATAAGTTTTAACCTTAGAAGATTACCATAAAATGAAATAATTGAAATTATTAAAATAAGAAAAAATGATTATTATCAAGTTAAATTAAGATTATTTGATAATTATTAAAATTATTAATTAAATCAATTAATCAATCAAATGACTATCAAAAATAAGGAATAATTTTAGTTGAAAAGTTTAAAATTTGAAAGGAATAGAACAGATAATAGCAATTCGAAATCATTATTGCCTAATTTATCACTTACACTTTTATTACTTATTAAGTTTTATTTTATTAAGTTATATTAAGTATTATAACTTTTATTACTTTTATTTTCGAATAAAATTGAAATGAAAATATCTTAATTATTGCAATAATTACCAATTTCGCATAATTCTCCATAGCAATTTCTCATTTAATTTCTTTTTTTGCAAATTCTTGAAGTAAAGATGTAAATATTTATTTGCTATATAAAATTTGGAAAAAATAAAATTAATTTTTAACGATAAGTTCAAAATTAAAATTAACTTTTTACGGTAAGTTAAAAGTAATTTTATTATCAATGCATATGAAGTCATTTAATTAAATGTAAGAAGTAATGTAAGAGAAATATAAAATATATCATTTAATCATTCATATTTCAAATTACTAAACAATTTTTTTTAAATATTTGTGAATGCTTCTATCACTATTATTTAACTTAAAAATATTTAGCAATGATAAATGACAAAATGATAAACGAATGATAAACAAATGATAAAATGATAAATGATAAATAAGATATGATAATTTCATTTATCAAATAGAATTGATTACTTACATAAAATATTTTTTAAATGAATTAATAAAAAAATAAATTTATTTTTTTCAGTTCAAAGCGAATCTTTTATTGTCGTATAAAATATAAAAGTTAATTTTAAGCAAATTTCTTTCATTTCGAATATTTTAAATTCAAAATTATTTAATATAAAAAAATTGAAAGAAAATTTATCAAAAAATGAAAGGTAAAAAAAAGAAAAAGATGAGAAAAAAAGAAACCATCAATAATATTTAATCGACTTTTTCCAACTTCTAAATTATCGGCAAATAACTTATGATAAGATAAATATGCCAGACATGTAAAATGGTAAATAAGTAAGCTAATAAATCAGTAAATATCTTATCTTATTCCCAATCTTTAACTTTTACTTCTGGTTTTATTATCATTACCAGTAAAATAGCAACAATCAAATTATTCGATATTACACATTGCTACTGTTATTATTATTGTAACTGTTATTGTTCTAACTGTTAAGCATTCAAACGAATTCCTTTCAGATAACTTTACTGTTAACTAATTAATGAAACAATAAGTACTAATCAAATAAAATCCAGTAGAAAAAAAAAAAGCCTCACCAGAGGAAATCAATCATTATCAGATAATTCCAGCATATCAAGGCAAAAACTCAAAAGTGAAAATTAAAATTTTTGAATTTCAATTTTCAAAAACTCAAAGATTTCTTGATACAATGAGCTGGAATAACAAATATTATCATTTCTTGATTCGTTCTGATTTGATCATTCTTTGTAATATCTCGGATAATCGATGTATCAATGATAGTACTGTTATCTCGGCTTATGATATCTAATATTTAATTCAGCTTATGACAATTAATTTTTTAATTTCTATTTTTGTTTAACAAATTTCTCTCTCTCTCTCTTATTATCTTTCGTTATTTTCCAATTCTTAACTTTATTTTCTTATCAATCATAGCTTTTTCAATTTAAATAACAATAATTAAATACTCATTAAATGAATGTAGATGATATTATTGTAAAGTTATGATAAGTGCAAAACTATTGAAGTGCAATCAAGAGAACTATTCAATTTCTATATTACACTTTGATGTATTTTTTCCTTTTTAAATCAAACTATTCTAATTTCTAATTTACTCTCATTCATTTTATTTTTTAAAAGAAAAAATTTTTAATACTTTAAGGTGAAATTTTGAGTTAATTCGTTTTTGTCTATCGAAAATCATGCATAATTAATAAGTATTCAACAATACAGGGAAAAAGATTCCTTTACATATTTAAATATTTTCAAATAAGATTTAATAATTTAAATGAGAATATTTTTTTGCGAAAAAAATAATCTGAAATAACAAAAGATAAGATTTTTCCTAGAAAAGAGAAATAATTAATAATTTAAATAATTGTCAATAGAATAGCGTTTTTTTTTTACGTATATTCATTAATTAATTAAAAATATTAGCTGGCAAAGTTTGCATGAAAGAAAGGAAAAGTGAAAAAACCTTTCATTAAAGTTGAAATAATTTTGAATGGAAGTAATACTGAAATAATAGATTGAAAATTGAAATAAAATTATAAATTTAATCTGAAATTCAATCAGTTGTTTCAATTTATTCGATTATTTCGTCTAAAATTAATCCTGAGTTATTCTGATATTGCATTGAGTTGTTTCAGTGATTTCAGTGCTCCGTTGGGAATTAAACTATTCCAATAAATGAAATACATAAAATCCCAAATTCACAATTAACATTCATTTTTTCTCTTTCAAGTAACATTCCGGCAGATTTCCTTTTTCAATTATACAAAGTTTAATAAAAAAAGTTTTTCTCGAAAAAAGATTTATTTGAAAAATAAAAGTATATGAAAAATACTTTACTCTATCTATACCATGTATTAGAGTATTGATATAAAAATTACATATCTAAGTTATTTTTTAATGCAACAAAAAACTTGAAATTTCAAAAATAAAATACAGTAATCGTGAAAATAGGGAAAAATTAAAATAATGAAATAAGCAATTAAAACTTATTGCTGTAATCTTTTTGTAGTTTTAATGATTATCATAACTATCAATTGCTACTAATTACTTCATATAATAAGCTAATTAATTGAATATTATCAATGATTAATGATTTTTAACAACCTTGACTATTATTAAAATGTATTTTTTATTGTCTTTTCTCATTTCCAATAATTTTTCATTTTCATGATTTCATTTTTTATCATTTTCCATGCGACAAAATAAATTCATGATTTCAGGAATTTAAGAATTTTCGAAGTCAAACTTTAATTTATTAATATTTATCATTTATGTGCAAGAAAAGAAAGACCTAAAATAAAAAAAGAAAGGTAGTATTGAAAAATTACAGATGAAGAAGAATCTCTTACTTAAGATTATAAGAAGATGAAATGTTAATGAAAGAAAATCGTATGCAAATTGTTTGAATATAAATGTTGATATTATAAATTCAAGGATTAGATGTAAATATAAATATCGTAAATGTAAATTGGAAATACTAATTCAATTTAGTTATTTTAAGTAATTAATTAAAATTCATTTAGATTATAAATATATAAAAATAAAAGTAAAATGAAGCAAAGAAATGAAAATTTGAATGAAATCTCTATATTTAATCTTTAGTTTTCACATTTAAAAAAAAAGAAAAAATTCAAAAAAATTAAAATATAAATGCTAATACTATAAATGTAAAGATTAAATATAAATACTATAAATCAAAATTGTAAATACTAATTCAATTCAATTATTTTCAAGTAATTAATTAAAAATATTTTGAAAGTTTTAAATATTATTGCATTCATTACAATATAAATGTTAATATTATAAATGTAAATGCTGCTGTAAATGTAAGGATTAAATATAAATACTATCAATTTAAATTGTAAATTTTAACTAAACTAAATTTTCAATTATTTTTAAGTAATTAATTAAAAATATTTTAAAAATTATAAATATTATTGCATTTATATTAAGTATATTAATAATAAAAGTAAGAATGGATGGATGAAGTATAAATGAGAGTTGAGAAAATGAAAAAAGAATGGGAGAAGTAAGTAAAATGAGTAAAAGTGATAGTAGCCAAGGCCAAGAAAGGCTTACTTCATTGTAAGCTATCAATGATTATACTCATGGTATCATATTAAAAAAGAAAATAAAGGATGTATGTTATTGAATTATTGATGATAATGTATCCTTGGTGACAATAATTTGAATAGTTGCATAAAATTAATACAAATAATTTAATAACAATTATTTATCTTTCTATTATATTCTTTTCTTTCATTATGTGTGCACACACACACACACACACACACACTACAATGTATACATACACGTACGTACGTAGTATGTAAACGTATTATGACGTTTCAAAGATTAATTGATAAATCTAAATTCCTTTTTAAGCTTTAATTTCAACATTCCATAATTAAATCATTAGTTTTGAAAATCTTTAACTTCACTCGTAATTAAATTATCATTCATAGTTAAATTATAAAATTTTTAACTTCATTTCATAATTAAACTATTATTTTTGAAAATCTTTAATTTCAACATTTCATAATTAAATTATCAGTTTATGTTTTATATCATTTATGTTTATTATTTAATTTGAAAATTTTTGATTCATTTCATCATCTATTCTCATGCTTTCCATTGAAATTTCATGAAACTTTTTTCCTCTTCTCATTAAAATAATGAAATTAAATTAATTATCATGATAATATCTTCATCATGATAAGATGCAATAATTAAATTCTAACATGAAAATATCACGAAAAGTAAAAATTTGATATTATTATCACAATTACTACCAATAATAGTAAAATGTATCCTTGATAACATTATCGGCTAAAATGAAAATTTTTGCTCTTTATTTTTCCACAAAGTAAATTCAATTTCATATCCGTTCATCCTTTAAATAATTTAAAACAAGTTCATAATTTAATTTCTAAGGTATACTTATCATTTTAAATAATTTTAAAACAAGTTTATATTTCAATTTCTAAATGTATAATTAATCATTTAGAATAAATTTTGCTGGTAAAATAAAATTTTTCTCATGAAAATAATATATATTATGTATGATTAATTAATATAATACGATAATTTCCACATAATATCAATTTCACATTAATTAATTACGAATACGGTTAATACTGTTGAATACAAAGTGAACATTTGTCTCCGACAATATGAACTAATGATCGGGGAAAAAAATGAACTTATAAATTTTGCAATATTTCTAGATATCAATATTTTTCTTCTTTCCTAGACAAGGATGAAATGACGAATAGGATAAATAATTTAAGAATCATTGAAGTATTATTATCATAATTAATATAAAAGAAGACAAGACTTGTTTACTGACCATCAAGTTAGTAATTTTGTTCGTTTGGACGTTGAAATATATTCATGCATATTAGTCACTACCGGAAACTTTTCAGTCTTGCTGATATAATGTTATCCTAGCTATATGATAATTCGAGAATCATTCTACTACTATCAAATTACCCATATTGCATTGGAATATTAAAAATCCTTTTGACAAATTTCTTAGCAAAGAAATTGGAGCTGCTCGATGATGAAAATATGATTGACTACAAATTTACACTACCTTATGATATTTAATATTTGAACATAAATTCCCAATTTACCTTATTTGATAAAAAAGATAAAACTAGAACTTTCAAAAGATTATTAAAATTGATAGATGAACTTCATCAGAATTCTAAAAATTTTTCACTAATAAAAATTTGAAATTATCTCATCCAAAAATTTCAATAATAAATATCTGTTCAAAAAAAGAAAAAAGGTAAAAACATTAATATTCAAATGATGTGAATAAACTATACCACTTATTGTATAGATTTTGAACTGAAAAAAAATTGTGTGGTGTAATGAACATTGATTAGAATGCATCATCTACTAAAATAGATGGATTAAGTTTCTAAATCATAGGAATAATTAAAATATGAAAATCCTTGAGGGCAAATTAATCATTCTCATATATTTTGCATTTAAAATAAAAAACATACATAATTAGCACAACTTACTAGCTATAATGATTCAGAAATGAGAAGAAAAAATAAAGGAGTGGAAGATTTGGTGATTATCAAATAAAAAAGAAAAAATATTCATCCAATAAAATGAATGCTTTTTTTTTTCCTTAGTAGGAAAAAAAAATGAACGAACGCATAAAAATGATGAAAGAAACAACACAATATAGATGAACAACAATCCGATAGTTAGATAAATGTCATTATTTTTATCTTTTCAATACACTATATTCGACTTTTGTTTTCTTGTACTATATAATATTTCTCCTGAGAATAAATGCAACAAATTTTGCAATGGATAAAATTGTGAAAGGATTAAATGAAAATCTATCAGATGATGTGAAGCACATTACAGCAAAGAACGAATAGTGACGAATAAGTCAAATCCTACACTGAACAACAAACGGCATTGTAACATACGAAGAAATCCTATATTTCCATTCAAACATAATCCCTCAAAACTTATCTAATTCTCGAGGAATCATTTTACTTCATTTCGTAAAAATGCATATCATTAGTTTTGATGTAAACATAAAGCGAAATAAATTTACAAGAAAATCTTCTAGTGGTGTGAAATGGTTCAAGTAAAATTTCATTTACCCTTTATGTTAAACGAAAGACGAGATTAATTTTAGTGCTGTATTAGTTTTACATAAAAAATCTAAAAACTACTTCACGATTATTCGAATAGTGAAGAAAATTTAATTATAATAAAAACAATTTCCTCCGTTATATCAATTATCAAATAAGTTAAAAAAGTTTTCAAAGAACTTTTTCGCATTTATACAGATGTCTTCCTCGGGTTCAATCAAATTTCATAAGATAAAATCATTATCAAAAGCTAAACAAAGATCACCAATGTTATGCAAAATATATATATCAGAAACAATCACTAAAATTATGCGACATATTCGTAACAGCGATGATCATTCTTGTCGCGAGCCAAATAGTCACGTTCAATCAATGATTCGATTCGTTTCTTGATTAGCTGCGGATTTGGCATGAAACGATGTTTGAGTTGCTGTGTTACCTAAATTTAAGTGGAGTGAAGTTCGCAAAAAAATTTTTTAAAATCAATCCAATTAAAATTTGAAAGTTTTCTAGTTGAAACAGTTATTATAACATAAATTATGAATTTCCAAATAACACAAGAAAGAAAATATAAAGCATGGCAAAGAGATGCAAAGCACCTCAGAAATTTAAATTTCTGATGTTCAGCTTCTATTATCCCCTGATAGCTTGAACTAATCCCCGTATCCCAGCAATTTATTTTTCTTTTTTTCAGTAACAATGTACTTGAAAATCTGATGGAGAAAATGAAACGAACAATCGAATAATGCAGGTTCAATTAAAAAAGGTATAGTTGAAAATTAGTGAAAAATGCCACTTTTGGAACAGAAAAGGCCAAAAAATAAAACGTATCTATGGAAGGAAGCAAAACAAGTTTGAAAATAATAACGAACTTCTGCAACCAAAACATTGTGCAATAACTTCTTTCTCGCTTTCATTACTCGCACAACAGCTGCTTCAACCTCATGTTTTCTATCTTCATCGATCTAGAAAAAACGAAATATATTGGAGTCAAATTATTAGATATTATTAATTCATTTTCTTAAGACCAAAAGTTAAAATCTCCTATTTTCAGGAAAATAATAAAAGAAACAAATAATGATGTACTCTAGAACGTGTTTCTTTTCTTTCTGGTTCAGCTTCCGCTCGACCAGACACCATTTGAATTTTTATTCTCGTAAGTTTCGAAGTAAATGCATCGTTTACCCAAAATTCATCGCTGTTTTCTAAAAGTATGCATTTATAATCATCAGCTAGAGATACTACCAATTCATAGCATAATAATGATTTGATAATCTATTCCTATGACTGAAAAGTCTACATTTATAGTCGTTTTCAACGCCGTTATTTAGAAATACATATTTTTCCTTATGTTAAGTCCTAAAATAAATAATCCTGTTGTACGGAAAATTTTTTTTCAACTAACCGATTTCTCTTCCATATCCTTTTCGGCATAAAATTCTTTGAGTAGGTTTTCCCATAGCCAAAGAAAGTAACGACCGTTTTAATTCCTTATCAGGGATTTGAGTTTCAGCTGCCAATTCCTTAATGAGAGAGTTTAAAATGTTTTCCGTAGAATAGAAACAAGACATATACGAAACTAGAACCTTGTTAATTATTTGCTAACAATAAGTGAAAATGAAGGAAGAATTTCTGTTGAATAATAATGTTTTAGAATATATGGAATATGGAAAATGCTTAAGAAAAGATTATATGAAGCTAAAAACGTTAAAACCAATTAAATAGTGAACATATTTGAGTGTTATAGAATGAAAAATGATTGTCATAGAATTGTGGGCTACTTTATACATGGATCAAATATGCCAAGAAAAAAGTGCGATTCTCCAATTAGTGTTTAAACATTTGAGATTGGAAAATTTAAAACACGCGAAAAATTTCGAATTCAAACAATATATATAAAAGATGGAAAAAAATATTCCAATAATAATAATGTTTACCTCGAAAGTTATTTTAGCTTTGTTATTAAACCTGAGCAAAACACACATTTGGTAGGTGCTTACAGTCAAAATTTTGTGTTCTTCTTTGCCGCGTGGAGCAACTGATGGCCCAGCAAGATCGGACTCCTAAAAATAAATTGCAAAATTGCAAATGTAACAAACATATTTCCATTCAAAACCAAAAAAAAATTCAATAATCATGAAAAATGAGAAAAATTCTTGATGACTGATAAATTTACTTTTATTTATAATAAAACAGAGTTATACATTACCTGCTGACTTAATTCCTCTGCATTAGCATTTGTTCCGTAAAAAACAGCTTTAACATCGGCATGGCCAAGCATAGGATTTAGCGAGATCTTACGGCCATTATGTTTACCAAGATAGAACGTCCTAAAACTTTCAAAAGCCTGAGCTGCTACCGGTGGTAGTACACAGTCCGGAGCAGCTTGAGTGGGCCAATAACCACTTGTCAATACACGTACCGTTATATCCACTGAATCGTGTGCCTGACAAATAAAAAACCTTATTCAACCATGAATCCAATAACATAATATTACTAGATTACCACAGAAAAACTTACACTTTCCGTTCTTTCCCTGTATTCGCGAAAATCTCCCATCAAAATATTTGATAATTCAATATCTTTGAACATTCCTTCTAATTTTGATGTAAACTGGCAACCACATTCCGTCTTAAAAATGAACCGTTTTGCAATGAAAAGCAAATTTAGGGAAAAGAAAGACCTAATATTTTATGCAACATACACCAAACACTAGTCCATTGAATCTATATCTTTATCGATTGAATTTCTCAAGTCTCAATCTCATTTTCCAATTAGAGAAATTCCCATTAACTACAAAAGATCACTCAGCAATTCATCTTTGGCACAATTTTCATACCTTCAATTTCGAAACCATGGCTTTTTCTGCATCATCCGACATACTTTTCTGGAGAAGTAAACGTTTAGCTAAATGCGATTTATAATATCTGAAAAAAACATAGAATCTCCATATATATATATATATATATGCACAGCAGTCAACTAAATAAAATAATTAACATTTTCTTATTGGAAGAAAACAAATTATGCTTTCCAGAAAATTCGTTTTCTTACCGTTCAAAAACATCCTTTTCTTGAAGAAAACGAAATAGCACCATAGATTTATCTTGTAGTGATTCTTGCTCACTTTCGTTCAACTAAATTTAATAAGAGAATTACGTCACATATCTGCAATATGTTTTCAGGAAAATGAAAAGTCAATGAATACACTTTCGATAGCTTCAATTTCACTTAATCGAAACAATTGAAACCATCAGAACCCCTTTATTTCAGCATCCCTTTCCAGAATTTGAAAAGAAAAAGAGCCTGCATACCATTTTCATTCCCTTCTTTAACTTATCGTCCATGTACAACGACAAATACTCCGGACTTTTTGGATTCAAATTGAGGAAATATTCGAAATCACTTTGTATTTTTTGCTTAAATGTTTTGTCGTTGTCGAAAGCATCTAATAAGAAATGATCAAATTGATTCTTGAGATCCAACAATGCCTAGAAAAATTGTTTCTTAAATCTTGCAAGAAGCAAAGAAAGTACTAAATAATGATGCATGAAGTTAATACAAAGATGAAATCAACAATTCAATATATCACATGAATGATAGCAACCGCTGACCTGGATGTAATGAATGGGATTTTTCGATGTACCAGGTTCACGATCATTACCTTCACTGACCAAAAATTCACCTTTTCTTCGAAGATATCTACTTATACAATCAGTCATTGTTGGCAATCCTTTCTTTACTCGTTTTAGCAGAATGTACAAACGACGTAGATCTAAAACATGATAACCAAGTATAAGGACAACAAATAGCGATATCTGAATTCACGACAGTCTAACAAACTAATTAGAACTTTTCTAGGAAATAGAGTATAGATATATTTCAAATTTATAATATCTGTATCACCATGAATTCGATCATTATTGAGCATGTGTACAACACCACTATTGTCCATTTCAACGATCGTCATCATGTGCTTATTAATCAATTCTTCATCCAAAACCTTTAAATAAGTAACTGTACCATATTTCAAGAAAAGATTTATTTCAGTTCTTATGAGTTTTTAACTTTCTAACTTAGAAATAAGATAAATGGAATACATATTTATTTATAAGCTTCACGGCAAATTGTCCACTTCATTTGTGTGAAAAGAAAATTTCCATCTAAATAGCAATAAAAAAGATATCGAAACAAAGAATGAATCCCGACGCATAAGAAACAGTTCATACTGCATTAGTTACTGAAAAAATGAAAGTATAAACATACATCAAGTATTTTTTGTTCTGTTCCTTTATCCAGATACATTTTTGCCCGATTTGACTCCTCCATCAAGCACTCCTCCACTTTTTTAACATAAACTGATGCGCAGTTTTCCAGCAAAAAATTCTGACTTTCTGCACGATAATATTCTGCTGAGACTCGTAAAAACGGTTCCTCAAATTCTTCCTCATAAACGCGTCGCGAATCGACACCCAGTGCAACCAGCATATTGCATGCATTTTTTACTCCAATTCTGCAAAAAATATACATGATAATTCTCGATAAACTATAAAAAAGCAAAAAAAATATTAAAAAACAAGAAACTGAATCAAAATAATTTTATAAGTTTGAAATAAAGATTATTCGAACAATAAAATGGCAGATATACGAAAAAGTTTGTATTGATTTATTTGAATGAATTTTGCACTTTCATGTTATCTAAATTCCAATATTACAAAAGAAAAAGAAGAAAGTACCTGTTAATGATTTCACCTCCTCGCTCGGCAGCAATCATTTTCAGCAGAATATTACGCAAAGTGTCGCCTAATGTTCCATATCTAATTATTTCATCGCGAAACAGAATAAGACCCAAGTTATAGACAGGATCAACATTTTGCTGTTGCACGTAAACTCGATCCATATACCTGAAACTGGTTAGCTTGAATTCAAATCATAATTACAAAATAAGTTCTCTTTATATACTGCAAAATAAACTGTATCTATCCCTATCATCTCAATAATATTTAATGCTTCATTCATGTAAAGGCAACATTTTTATTTGGAAAGAAATGTTACTCATTAATGAAATAATTAAAAAAAAACTGACATGAGAATATCTCTAATCATGACCATAGCTATAATATGATCTTGCCAGGCTGTATTCAACACTTCTAGAAAACTACTATTAACTGCTGCTAGCACTTCGTTCCTGACCTGAAAAAATGATAGCGTGAGAGAAAAAAAGAGTAAGAAAATTCCACAACGAAGTTAGAAATATTAAATTAAATGTAAAACTGCATAACTTGGAAAGATATTGAATAAAATAATAGACAAAGATATGACAATAAATAGAATTGAAATTTCATCCATCCGTTTTGACTATTATGTTTCTAATCCAATTTATAGCTATTCAAAATCCAAAATTTCATAACAGATCATGAACTCAAACCGTTGTCTGCAGATGTTCGGTAACCACCTGTTTTAGACCTGAATAAAGTTTATCACCGTGCTTATGTAATACCATTGTATAGGCATTACGATAAAGCTCCTCAAAACTGAGACCAGAATTATTTTTTCGCTGAATCTCTTGAATGGCGCGTTTTAACAAATCCCATGTCTGCTGCACATATTTCTCGTCCATTGTTGTCTGCAAAGAGCACTACAATCAGGAAAATTGTATTTTTTTAATCTAATTTTTGAAACAGTGATCAAATGCTCAGCAAAGTAACTTCTATTTCGAGAAGTTTATGCTTGTATATTTTTCAACTCAAACGAAATGAATGCTTTAACCTGTCTGAGATCTACACTTTTAGGCAATGAAATTTTAAACTAAATTTTGAAATCTAAATGAAACTGCAAAATGAGAAAAGTGCAGAAAGACAAATGTAACAATTTAAGAAGATTGGAGGATATGAGAATAAAATATAAAATTCATCAACTGCTTGACGAATTCAGCTCAATATTTCCCATGATTTGAATTCGAGATCTCTTTGTAGTTTAGAACCTACCGTTAGCTGTTGTCCGTGACATAATGCAATACGGTCATAATGGGAAATTAATTCATTAAGAAGTTCTTTAATTGAGTCAGACTGTAAATGCATTTGCGGTAGGACAAATTGACGAGTGAAATTTTCTGGACAACCGCACAAGAAAAAGACAATTTCAAATAAAAATAAGTCCAGCAAATATATTTCATTAAATGATCGTCCTTTTTTATGCATAATAATATAAAATATATTGCACACTGTATTTAATTTTTCAAAACAAGGAAATTCTTGATCGTTTATGAATATAACTGATCCTACTTTATGAAAACAAGAAAGTTCTCAATAAAATCTAAAAACTACAGAAGATCTTCCCCCTGCCGCATACCGGAAAAGCTCGAATTCGCATTTTGTTGCCCGATGGACCGCTAGTTCCACTACCACTGCCACCATTCGAAGCGCTTCTTGATGGCGTCGGTCGACTCATCCGTAAAACACTGAAAATACTTTACAATTTAATAAACATTAGTAGTTAAAACAAAATAAATACGAATTAGGCACATTCAACAGTCTGATTTTTCTTTTATAAATGACAGCATAAAATTCAAGTATTAATCGATACCTTAAAACATCTAATAAGATTCATTCATGAATGGGTATAAAAAAGTATTATAATATTATCTTATAAATCCCTCAAGCCTACAACTTTTTTCATTTTAAACAAAAAAAAAGAACGAAGAGAAGATTCAGAGACAAAGTAAATCTCAATATGCAAAACAAAGAAAAAAATTATACTTGAAATAAAAAATAGAAATCATGGTTGACATATTCACATTTGAAGCTTCGCAAATTATAATCGATTCAATTTAAATATCCATAATGATCAATAATGGAGATCTTAGAAATAGGATTGCGTAATATGTAATATTACGTAATATGTAATATTATATGCATAATATGTAATATTATATATGTAATATTATTGAAATACGAGAGATAAATTTATCACGCATGAATAGTATAGTTATTAGACAAGTTTAACTAAGTATAGAATAAGTTGCACTATTTAACATACTTTATCCTTAGTATTCAGAGGTGAAAACATTAAGTCATCGCATTTATTAAATATAGTAGTAGTATCGAAAGCTTACTTATTTCATTCGTAAATTGTAGCAAATTTACTAACCCATTAGAAAAATATATCCACCATTTCAAAGTACTAAAGAAACTTCAATATGCTTCCTAGAAAATACGTGAAACAACACGTGAATGCTGTATAAAACCTGACGTAAATCACGCTAAAACCTGTATATTCTCTACAATAGTCAACACAAAGTTTTTCTTTCAGAGACGAAGATAAAATTTTAATGCTCTTTGTACTACAGCAACTTTATATCGGATACAAAATTTACATTCTTTTCCAAATCAAATTTGGAAAAATCTTTAATTTTGTAGAATTCACAAGTTAAGCAGTAAAATGTGCATCATGCATTTAATAGAAATTAAATGAAGATTATTTTTAAATGCTTTCAATAATTGATCCATGCATACCATTGTTCTTGATGAAACTTCTAACTTCCCAAATTTTGAAAAAGATCTAAAAGTAAATCAGCAAAACTTTCACCAGGAACACTTTATCTCGATAAACACAAAGAAATCTCGGGGAAAAAGGATCATCGCAATCTTCACCACCAGTAAATAATCAACCGCTATCCGACAAATACTCCAAATTTTTCAGCAACTGTTGCAGCGTAACAGCAGTTGTTTTTAATAAGAATTTCAAAAACAGCAAATAGTCAAGTTTGATTTGCCTCCCGAGAAATGTCGAGAGAAGATTTTGCTTCAAGTATCGATCTATGAAAGCTTAGCAGTATCAGATGTAATTAAATCTACTGATATTCTTTATTAAGATCGCCCTTATGGTATATCATAGCTTAAGTGTAAAAAGTAATTTCAAGCTTCCAAGGGATCTCGAGATGAAATTTCTCTTTTAATTCGATTGAAATTCTCCTTATGATATATGCCACAAACCGGAATGGGATATGAAACATGGAAACGGAAACAAAATGCATTATTATTCCCATTTCTTAAATTGCCAAAATGCAATATCAAAAGAAATAACCTTTCTCAAATTTGAATGTTTTTGTAAATTTTACTCTCAATTACTCGTTAAGCCAATTTATTATTTGAAACTTACTTGAATAATTTTTTTGCCTAATAAATGAAATTTTTTTCGAAATTATAAAAATTAATCAAAATTTGAAATTTTTCAATTTGCAAAAAGCAATTATTCATAAATTAAAGTTTGAAAAAATTTAATATCAAATGAGGAGGAATGATTGTTTTTAAAAAGTGTTTTGAAATAACTTTTGAATGACGTTAGAATGTTTATAATATAAAAACGAGTATTTCTATGAATTTAATTAATTGTTTTTGAAATTGAAATTAATGAATTTAATAAGATAAAATTAATAAAAATTAAATTAATTAATATTTTTCTCTTTTCCAAAATTACTCATCAACCAATCCAGGTAATTATTATTTATGAAGATATAATAGTTATAATATTGCAGGTATTTTCATACATTTCATTTCTGATAATATTTCAATGATGGAAGAAAATGAGAGGTAAAGAATAATTTTTTCTTCTTTCATTTCAACCAGAGAATAACCTTGATTGAAAGAGATAGAAAGAAAGAGAAAAAGGAAATTATTTTGATCAATTTATAATTTTTTAAATGTCTTACCGTTTCTTTGCTCGTACCATTTTTTATCAGTTTACCGATACTAAAAGTTAACTAAAAAAAATTTTTTTGATTGATTTGTTGTGAATGATATCAATATAATTTGCATGTAAATTAATCATATTCAAATTTAAGCGAAATAAATGAGAAGAAAATGAAAGGAGAAGAGAAAGAAATGGAATAGATAATTTGAACATTTAACGAATTTCTCGTTTCTAAACTGGGAAATTGAAGATTTTCTTTTTCAAAGAAAACAAAAATGAAATTTACGAAAATCATTTTAGATAAAATAAATTTTATTGCAAAAACCTTCATTTACTCCATTTTCTGATAAATTTCTCTCATTCATCATTCTTAATTTCGCTTTTCGATTCTTAATTTTAAATGAAAAGAAAAGAGAGGAAAAGGGCTGTAGATGAATTAGACGAATTAGTCTCCACTGCTTATTTTATTATTTCATATTGCATATAAGTTCCATTTAATTTCATCCAAGGTATTATCAGTTTTCCGGTAAAATTATCATCATTAACCGGTGATAGAGAAATGTATTACCCGTAAGTGATATAACTTTCATCAACTAAAATTCAGTATAACTAATAATTCATGGCATATTGTGCCCCGTTACGATCGATCGTCTAATCATTTTATTTAATTCATTTAGTGATATGTGATTACCATCATTACAAATTATCATTAGTGTGATTTCCGGGAATTAATCTATCTTTTCTTCGAACAAAACTAATTCCTGATTAATGAGCGCAACCTGGTGGGAGCAATGATATTACCGATTGATATTATGAAACTTTATTATTATGATAAGTTGATATAAAAGATGAAATTATACAAATTAGAAGTAATTGTTCAAAAATATAAATCTGATTGCTAAATTAGCTAATTCATGTTCATCCCACTTTTTTTCTTTTTTCCTTATTTTTTGATACCACCAATATTTTTTTCTATCAGAGATGCTAATATTACAGGTTTTAATTAATTAATTAATCTTATCCAAAACTACCTAAGACCAATTAATCCACGACTTTAAATAAAATAAATTCAATTCATTTATCTTAGCGCGAATTGTAGGATAGAAATTTCCAACGTTAAAATTCCCCTACGTCGTTAATTTGATAATTGACCATTCGATAATTGAATCATTTTATCTTCTTTCTTATCATTCGTTTCTATCTTACTAATTTTTTAGCTATTTTCTGAAAAAAGCATAAAAGGTTACTGCGAAAAAAAAAATACAGGTGAAGAAATACTTTATTACTTATTTGATCAAATTAAACTTAATTTAACTAAATTTGTTAGGTTGAATTATCCAGAGGTATTATTCATAACATTTGATAGAGCTATATAATTACCGAAACTGATAAATCTTGAATGATTAAATGGTTACGAGAAATATCCTTCTTTTTTTAAATAAATAAAAGAATGATTGCACATTGCTTATCAATTTAATTTTAATTTTATAATACATTTTGGAAATTTGATTCTTTTTTTCAAACTATATTTCAAATTTAAATTTCGGTATTTTTTTTCAAAAATAAACACTGTAACAATAAAAACTGTATTAATCGTTTTTTTATAGTAAAATACGGTAAAAATTAATTCGAATAAAAAAGAGTTAGAAATTTCCAGCTTATTTACTAGAAATCAAAAATACTATAGAGATTATAATTTTCATTTTAGCGACGAAATTATTGTGGTCGAGAAATGATCATCGTTGTGCAAAGAGGAAAAAAAAAACCTATGAAAAACCTTGCAGTATTGTAAATAGTAAGAAGCAGTAGATCAGACATGATATGGGAGAGTACTGTTGTTAAAGAATGAGAGTAAAGAAAATAGCTATGCTATGAGGAGAATATTAGTAATTACGGAGAATTGTAGAAATAACAAGGAACTAAGTACATAAGAGACTAGCAGACAGTTTCATATATAACGATAGTAGTGTAATGAGAATATTATAGAGTATTACTGGTGAAAGAGATGACGAGGATTGGTGGTATTTATGAAATATCATACTGTGATTAGAGATGAAAGAGAGAGTGGTAAAAAAGTCATCGGTCATGATGATAGCGAAAGATTGAGAGTATTTCAAGAAAAACAAAAGCAATGTGCTTATTTGTGCTATTGCAGTAGGATTGGAAAGCGATATTTTGCTTGATTAAATCAATTTTTCTATTCTTTATCATTTATCTTATCAGTAGGAATGTTATAAGTAATCATTGTTTATCAGTGATATCAGTGATATTATTACTTTATCAATCGTTGTTTCGTATTGTTTATTAAATAATAAACAATAAGTTATACAGTATCGAAATGTTCTTAATGATAATTATCGAGTAATTTTATTAAATATTGCATTTTACTCTGTTATTTTACATGATAAGCGATATTTTGCTTGATTAAATTATCTTTTTTTTAATAGGAATGTTATAAGTAATTATTGTTTTGTAATTATTATAATTACAATGAATGAATTATTATCAGTTATTTTATTTTATTAACATTCAATGTATCATCATGTATTGCATAGCATTAATTACGTTATCATTTATCGTTTGTCATTCTATGATCAAAATAAATCGAATCTCAAACATCTGGAGTTCAGATTTCTTTTCGGATGATATGTTTTTTTCTATTGGATAACGAAGAAGAGGAAGAGAGAGAAATGAGATATAAAGTAATAAAAATTGACGAAAATCATCATCTCTGATGACATTATCACCTCTATGATTCATCAGATCATTCAAGAGGATGAAACTAGAGGATCGAATTCAATTCTCTGGAGTCCAGGAATCAATGTGGTTTATTTACTGGCTAATATTTTGAACTAGAAACCAGGATATTTCTTACTCTTAGTTGCGAAGCGTTAGAGCAAACTTATCAGCGTCCGAACTATAGTTGCAGTATTGACATTGAATTAGCGAAGCACATGTTGCATAGCAATCGTTCCCTATCATCATTAGTTGTAGTAAAAAAAAAATATTATTATTAAAATTTTAGTTTAAATTATGCTTCATTGATTAAGCAAAGATTATGAATTGTTTCGAATGGTATTATGAAATCAGAAATTCAAAAATTTTTAATATAATTATTATTATTCGGACATAGACCATTATTTTAGTCATAATTAGATTGTTGAAATTAATTTAATAAAATGTATTGGTGGAATATAATCATAATGTGATACTTTCTGCTGTAAACAATGTCATACTGCTTAAAGGAAAAAAATTAATGTACTCTTGAGTGTAGTAAAGTTTTTTATGTTCCTTATTGATTTTTTGTTTTTTTTTTGTTTAGCACTTTTAGGTATAATAGGGAAGTTTGGAATAATAATGAAGTTGAAATTTTATTCTGTTTTCACCAATTTCTTTATCATTTATAAATAGCTATAAATAAATTAATTTCAAATTTTAGAATGTGTTTTAAATTATCATTGAATTTTCTTTATTAAATATATAGTTCACTTTGTAATTTATGATATTAAATTTTATTTTTACCCATTTTCCTCTTGCTTATTTATACCAGTTTTATTAGTCGATAAAAACAGACAGGGTTAATATTTTCCAGTTCCTATTTCAATTACCCTTTTAAAAGTTAATCTAATCTTCTCCCTCTTAACTTCCAACTTTGCTAAATATTTTGCTGGGGAAACATTCAAACCAGTTTTCATATAAGTTCATTATTTTAGCGATTCTTTTAAACGACTCTCCAGAATATCATATCTATTACTAAGTGTTACGTTTTCCAGAAAATCTACAGATTCATTTTCCCTTGTTATTTTTAAATTTCTCATGGTTAAACAGATTTTGAAGGACGAATAGCAATGAAAAGAAATTCAAATACGGCAATTAAATGAGCAAGAATATATGCTTCTATTAGTCAAACTGCATTACAGCTTCATTAATTTTAAAAATGAATGATATTTGAATTCAGGTTCTCTTCAATTTGGGCTTAAAATCTCTGAAAGTTACGATTTATATACATATCGCGATCAGCGAGAGTTTGGCTAAAGTGATCAAATTTTTCTCGTCATTTCTTAATTTTGATTTTCGATCAGCGGTTGATTATTTTATTCTATTTGCTACATCTTATCATACTTTTTACGCGCTGTTTTCTTCTTAATATTTTTCTTTTCACTATCAATCACATTTCGATTTCGAGTGATAACAGTCTGTTCATCCTTTTTCGTTTTGACAAGTTTCACCTTGTATTTGTTTTCTTGTTCTAGGCGACAAATTGTCCGAAATTTTCGTAGGAAGAAGTTGCAAATTCATAACATGGTAATTAAATTTAGCGAACATGAATGTAAGTGCAGTATGTTTGCTTTAAAATTATTTTTTTTCTTGATCTTTACTTTTCAATCTTTTAATTAATGTATTTCTTAAGCACTTATTTTCAATTTTTCCTCGGTACTAAGATTTCGACTGGCCAGAGTATGTTATCAGAATTTTGATTAAATAACTTCTTCAGTGATTTGTGACGAAACTTTTTTACCATTCGTTTTTAATTATCAAAATAAATATTTTCAAATACATGGAGTTATGCTTCCAGAATTGCATTTGATTAATTCAGCCCGGACTACTTAGGGTTTAGAAGTTTTAAAGAAATGCTTTTGTGAAAATCAAAAATTACTGCCAAATTGAAGTGATATGAAATTTATCGGATTCGTGTGTTTTTAGGCTGAACTACTGAAAGCTGTGCTGTTGAATGATCTAAGGTTATTACAAGGGTGTATAGAGAGAGGTATTGATGTTAATGAAGTGGATGAGAATGGTACTTCGCCATTGCATTTAGCAAGCTTTTATGGATATCATCCAATTGTGAATGCACTTATTGATGCACGTGCAAGGGTTGATGCACGTGATCGAGAATGGTTTACACCACTTCAGAGGTTTTCTTGCTGTCCCATTTCAAATTCTTTTCATTAAAATCTATAAATCAAAATTTCATCCTATTACATGAAAAGTACAATCTGATGCATCTCTATTATTATCATCTCTGTTTCATTGCATAACTTTTATAATATTTTTTTAATAATATTTAGAAAATTTTGTTAGAAGAAATCCGAAAAATTTTTTTTACTGTCATTCAAGACTAAATATACTTCTAAAATTCTTCTTAAAATTTTCAGAGCTTGTATTCGGAATCATCCAAATACAGTGAAAATATTGATTAATCGCGGTGCAAAACTAAATAGTACGACGAAACAGTTCATGACATCATTACATATATGTGCACAAGTTAATGCATTGAGTTGTGCCGAAGTAATCCTTGATAACTGTGATTCAATTATTGGTATGTATATCTGAAAATTTTTTTTTCAAAAGTGTTAGTGTAGCTACCACTCTATATCAGGATAGCTAAATTTAATTAGTAAAACTGCATCTCATTAGGTTGACTTGTAAAAACAAATTTTCTTCCTCGTAATTAAGTAAACAGTATTTTTCCAGTCTGATTTTTTTCGATAATTGCTACTGCCATTTAGCATTTTGTTTTGTTTTTATTGGCGAAAAATTGTTGGAAATTACGTTAGTTCTCATGGGTCTAATTTTCAGAAATTTGATTAAGGGTTCCTCTTTTTTGTTTGTAATAAGAGCATTTCAGATCGTCCAGATTGGGGTGGTTGTCCACCGCTTCATTATGCAGCATCCTATGGAAATTTAGCCTTCGTCGAACTTTTATTGAAGAAAAATACTAGTCCAAATACTAAGTGAGCATTTTTGCCCTATTATTTCACTTTCATGTGCACTATCCACCCGGGAATTAACGAATGCTCATAATTGTGATTGGGAAGAATAGAATAGGAAGAAAATAAAGGTGTAGTCTCAACTTTAAGTCTTGCTGCGTCGTTTTTGATTATTTGAAAGTAGTCTTCAGAACATATCTGTACATATGCATAATAAAAATATCTTGGCATTATGGATTTTAAAACTTTCTTGATCATGTTATTGCTTTAAATTACTCTCTGGTACAAAACTGTTGGAAATAACAAGAGAATATATAAGTCGGATTGCTGAACTCTGATCTTGCTTATTTTGTTATTTTGTCATTGGGATTTTTTTAATTTAAAATCTTTTATGTTTTTTCAGGAATAAGCGAGGTATGACTGCAGCTCATTGGGCTGCTCTGAGCGGACATAGTGATATCCTAAAATTACTTTTCGATGGTGGAGTTGATATGAGGTTGCGAGATCAGCAGACGAGGACAATCTTACATTATGCAGCAATGTCTGGTGATATAGATTCTGTGAAATTTGTCCTAGAAAATACGCCATTACCCATTAATAGCCAATGCTCCGCTGGTTATACTCCGTTGCATTATGCCGTATTGAACGGACGTAGTCGAGTTGCCGAAATGTAGGTTTGCTCTTTCTATTCATATTTTATTTTTTTTTATTTTATAATCTTTTAATGACAGTCTAATATATAGGTTGCTGAAACAATGGTTTAGCGGATTAGTTGGTATTGTGAGTCTGAGTATTTTTTGGTGGATCCTACATTTAACATTGCATATAGATAACGTTGTAATGTTCCTCTTAACTCTTCAGGATTCGAATATACCGTACTGACAATTTTCGATTTGATTGATTCAGGCTTTTTTTATTGTATTATCTCAGTTTTTCATTAATTATTTTAGTTCTTGCTTCTTGAGTTAAATTTTAAAAAAATTAAAAAGTAATAACTTGTAATTTATTAACGACTGCGATAGTTTAGTAGGCCTAATTATAGTGATGGTCGTTCTAACCAGAATTATGATTTCAAACTTTCTGATACAATGGAATTTTATAAAATAATCCGAATCTATTTATTGAATGAAATGTTTTAGGTTGATCAGTAATGGAGCTAACCCGTTCATTGCAAGCTATTCCAATAGATTCATACCTCTTCATATTGCCGCTGGTTTTACCGAGGGTACCCTAAGTTGTGATGCAAGTTTTTTTATTCGAATATTACAAATTATTCTAATCTAAAAAAATATCTTTTTTTCATTTCTTTCTAAAACATTTTTCTTCCTAAATTTAGATGGCATTCACTTTAACAGTTAGTTTGTGTTTTGATGATTGCCCCTATTAATCCACTGATATCTTCAGTGGAAAATAATATATTGTATAATGTTTAAGCCCATTTCAAATTTATTATATTCCGTGCTATAATAAACAGTGACGAAATAAATTTAGCAAAGACAGATATAAAATAAAAGGAGTGTAAAAGACGATTGAAATTCATAAATATAAAAAAGTATAGTATGTTCTATAAATAATCACGTCAGTGTAATGTATTGAAGTATTATTTGTTCCTACCAAAAATTTGTCATTTTAGCTACTGATTGAAGTAACCAATGATATTGGTTGCCAGACAGCTGATGGTTATACAGCCTTACATTTTGCTTGCCAGTATGGTCGAATAGCACGATCGAAGTCACTAATAGCTAAAGGTGTACCGGTGAACGCAACGACGAATCAGGGTGTTACTGCACTTCATATAGCATCAAGACATGGCCATGATCTGATTGTCAAACATCTTCTGAGTGCTGGAGCGGATTGCACCTTGTATCATTTTTTTTCTAATCATTTATTTCAATTCTTAGAATCGTTTGGTTGTGCAGGAATTAAATGAATCCTTATTCTGTGTTGCCAGATTATGGTAATTAAAATCGAAATAGAGCACTTTTGCATCCTTAGAAACTCTTAATTGATTCCTTATTAATTCGAAAATGCATGTCATATTTTTTCATCCAGTTTAGCTATCCAATTAAAAAATTTCAATTAATTTCTGCTTTCTTGAAAATTTCCAGGAAAACTAAATCTGGTTTAACTGCTTTGCATCTTGCTGCATTTCATGGTTACATAGTCGTTGCGCGAACACTTTTTATGAGTGGAGCCAACATTGCAGAGGTTGATCGTATCGGACGAACACCTTTGCATATGGCCACACAGTCCGCAAGCTCTAATAGGTTAATTTTCTAACATTTTTAACTGGTATTAAAAAGATGTTTTTTTCTTGATCATCTATTGTATTTTATTTCTATTAAACTAGGCACTCCTAAACATTTCTTGAAAGAGTGTACCACTTTGAAGAATTTTATCAATTTTTCAGTGAATTTATGATTGATTATTTACTATCAACCAGTGCTCTAACATCAAAAGTGGATTTGAAAGGTTGCTCTGCGTTACATTATGCTGCTCGAAGCGGTTTCTTCCATGCTATCCAGAAATTGTTGACTGCAGGCGCTCGGGCAAATGTACAGGATCAATTAGGATATACTCCGTTGCATTATGCTGTGCAATCGCCTTCGGATCTCGCATTAGTAGTTAGTTTTTCTTCCTTTTGTGCTTTTGAGCAAATTGAGCTCTGGAGATATATTTTGCAAACACACAGAAATGGAAGATTATAGGAATCATAATTTAAACAAAACATTCCAAATGTATTTTCATGTCTGTTGTGAATTAGTAAGTTGGATTTTCAGAGTGCCAAAATATTGTTACGTGCTGATGACACAGTGTTACAAATCAGGGACAAATCAGGTTTTCTTCCCGTTCATTATGCGGTTAAAGCTGGCAATTTAGAAACAGTAGTACTTGTAAGTTTCAACTACCAGTCTCGAGAAGTACTTTTTTAATTTTACTTTTAAACTTACTTGGAAAAATCCATTTGATTACTTGGTTATGATGTTTAAAATGAAGTCAGCTTAAAAATTTAGAGACTTTTAGGAAGTATTTTTCAAGCTGACGAATGTATATGATATGTCTAGAACTATTCTAAGGCGAAGCTTTTGTTCACTGACAGTATGTCGTTGTACTAACAGAGTTAATAAGACGACTAACAAAATTAATTGATCATTTTAGTAATTGAAACTAATCGTACAATTCTGTGATGTTTTAACCATGATTTTATTTAAACATTACGTTCTGTCTTTTGGCTAATGTAGTTCGTTTTATTATCGAATTCGAGACTCACTGATTTGAAGATGGTACAACTACTGTTTGAAATTAGAAAGTGGAATTTCATTTAAATCCAATAAAATTTTAGTTAATAGACGCAATGTCCGATACTACTGTTCCATCATCCCGTCATCCTTATCACCTTACACTCTACCATATAGCAGCTCGCTATAATCATGCCCAACTTTTACAAAAGCTTTTGGCTTTCTATCATGCACGTTCAATGATGCTTGATAAGGAACAAACAACCAAAATTGGTAATACAATAGGCCTCGAAATGGATTCACTGGAACGAATTCCTATTCATTATGCAATGTCAGGTGGTAGGTATTTCCATTTTGTCTCTCATTAATATCACTAATTACAATTATACATATGATTTAGATAAGTTAAGGTTTCTCAACTCTAGACATTCACATGGCCTCTGCTATTCTGATAACTACATACATTCTTTCAAGATATGTTTAATGTCATAGTAACAAAGTAATCGTCAAATAAGCTGTTTTATAGATTAATGTTTGTGGGTCAGTGAATTTAGATTGAGGATGGTATAACACCATCAATGAAGGAATTTGGTTTCTATTTTACGAAATAAGTATAACAAGGAGTTCAAAAAAGTGAAGCTGACGATTTATTTCTTTCTTTCGCAAGAAAAATTCAATATTGTCCTCACTTTAACTAACTTAAAGTGTAATGAAAATTAAAACATTTTATGAACTGCATAATTTATGTTTTTTGAATAATTCTGTGAAGCAAACTAGAAAATATAAAGTTATTTCTAGAAAATTTTTTGTGATAGAAGCTCAAAATTGCAGGTTACCAGCGATGTGTAGACATCCTCTTGCGAACAGCTATTAGGAAACGTGCGTTATTACGAAAAGACCATTTTGGTATAACACCGTTGCATGCTGCAGCTGCTTGTGGAAGGACCGTTTGCATTTCTCTCGCTGTAGAATTGCTCAGAGAGAAAGATATTAATGTTTTAGATTCTTTGTCAAGGTTTGAAAATTTTTTGATTGTCGATATTATTTAAAGTAATCAGCATCACCTTGTACTTCAATGTTTTGTAATTTGTACCCTTTTTAGTAAATTTGCCTCCATTAGAAATTTAAAAGTGGTCATAAGAAGAACGAGTAAGGATTGGTTATTTTGAAAATTCTTTGTTGACTGAATGATCTAAATTGAATTGAGATGTTTTTTCGCCTATATATATTGAACTTTTTTTCTTTTTCTTTAGGACACCCATTATGCTTGCCATTTCAAATGGTTTTTTGGATTGTTTCCTTACATTATTACCAAAAAGCGACGTAAAGTTATTCGACAAAAATGGTCGTGGTTTAATGCATCGGGCTTGTAGCTTGCGGAACGAACTTTTATGTAAAGAATTGGTGAATAAAGGTGCTGATTTCAAGTCGGTGGATTGCAACGGTGTTACGCCATTTCACATTGCAGCGAGATCGGGTTAATTTTCTTACATTTCGAAATGCTGTAAATTGAAATGAATTTTGATTTAGTGAATAATATTTCCTAAAGATACATCAATATGTCTGATTGTATTATAAACATTGTATTTTTTATTGTGTGTTCACCTACGCCATCTGCATTGGAAATTTTTTTTTCGTGAGTGAAGTTGATGCAGAGTAAAATGGGTAAATGTAGTTATCCTAATTTTTATTAGCAGACTTTTATTCTCGATTTCCTTACTATCTACAGAGTCTTTCACCGAAATTTTGCTACAAGAATCAGAATCGTCTTTTATCTACTTTTTAATCTTTTATTATTTCCTTTTTTATAACTTTTCAACAAACTTTGCAGGTGATTCAGCAACTGTTAATTATTTGATAGCAAATGGCGTACAGGAAACAACAGATTCTGTTGGTTTAACTCCCTTTGACTGGGCAGCTGCAGAGGGTAATGAATCTGTCTTGCATATTCTTCATGATGCTAAGAAAGATGCGAATAGGAGCATGGCTACAATACTGGCAGCATCTTGCGGACGCAATGAGGCATGTCAGGTGATTCAAACTTTTTCTCTTATTTTCCAGAAAACAATTATTATTCCTTATCAATATTGCATTACTAATTATAATATATTATTATTCCCGATTGTAATTGCACCTGGTTTAATTCATCAATATTTCATTTGAACTCGAATAAGAATGTGAATAATTTAACAGAACAACGAATGTCACATCTTAATGCAGAAGAAAATTTCATATTGTTTTGTTTGTAACAGACGTAGAACCTCTAACGCTTTTTTCATATCAAAACTTCGGGTTCATTTTTAGATTTTAAGATTTTCGCATGTAGCATTTTGGAAAGTGATGTTATCAGATTTAATATTATTTGTGAAATTTGTAATATTGCTTTGCGTATTTTTTTCAGTTTTTACTGCAAATAAATATGGAATATGCAAAAGCAACTGATGTCTATGGTCGTACAGCGTTGCATCACGCAGCACAACAGGGTTATACAAAAGTTGCATCCACATTACTCATTGCTGGAGCCGATCCTTCAGCGCTTGATGTATTTCATATAACTCCGCTGATGGCAGCTGCAAGCTGTAATGATGCCAGTCATACACTAGAAATTATTGGTCGGAATCTTTTCACTATTATTTTTTCAATTAATTCAAGTTGGATATTTCGTGTAATATTGGTAACAAACAATTTAGTAATAATTGTAAAAATAATGTGGATGCATTTTTTGGAAATTCTAAACAAATAACACTAAGATATTACTTTAGAGTTAAAGTTAACTTGTCAAAAATTTTAGACAATATGTTCAGAGTTCAGTAAAGTACTCGGTAACGGTAGTCATGTTGTCAGTTGGAAAATGTTTTTTAGGCTTGTTGGTTGAGCACAATGCATTATTGGAGGTAATCGACATAGTTGGTAATACGGTTTTCCATCATGCATGTATGGCTGGTAATGAGATGGGAGCAGTTTATTTGTTAAATCATGTGAAACCGGTTCCTGCTAATGGTCATGCAGAGCATATTATCAATGTTCAAAATAATCAGAAGCAGACGTTAGTTTCTATGTTTTGAGAAAATCAGCAGCAAGACTTACTGATAGTAAGTTTGGAATTCACTTTTTTTGAAGTGTTTTGTAATTTTCAAAATTTCCAGATTTGTTTTACGAAATAATATGTTGAGAAGAATACTGTTTGAATATATTTAATCTCTCGTACACTGTTAGTGTCATTCATCTTATCTTTGCTGATTTACAGTATTCTACATTTGGCTTGTAAAGCGGGAATGATTACACTTATTCGTAATGTATTAAGGATCACATCGTATTCTTTGTCGCTGATGGTAAGTATGAGATTGAAATAAGATAATTTTGATAGAAAATTTTATTGAAAATTGAAATTTTGATTTTGGATGGTTGAGGACATACTATCGTAGTATATGCTTCGTTTCCGGGAAGTTTCAATATTATCAATTTTTTCTGGTATTTCACTAATGTTGGAAGATTGACTGATTCCTGATGTTAAGTTGATGTATTTGCTTACTTGATTAATGAAGCACTTAATTATCCACGGCTAGATTCTGCTGATTAATCAAACATGTAGTTAGAGTTTACTTTAAACGATAAGCATAATTTTTATTTTATTTTTTTCTTTAACAAGATGCATTACTTACAATATAATACAGTAAGCAGCTGTCTAATCATTTATGCTTGTACTAGTTTCAACTCATTAATGATTTTCAGATTTTGATAATAAAATTTCTACCATTTTTTTTTATTGGTGGAGAAATTTTTTGCTTCATTTTCGACTGCGACTGAATAATGTAAAATCTTAAATTCTGTAATCTTGTCTGGAATTTCAGATTGTTTAATAATTCCTTTGCTTATTTTAGGACGATAGAGGGCGTATACCATTAGTTGCACCAATCGAAGATGTAGCTGTAATCGATTGCATGCTGTGCATGCTAGACACATTTGTTGGAGCAGTGGATAAAGATGGATTCTTAGGTAAGTTATTTTTTAGCTTTGTTCTCCTGGAGTGAGAAGATTTTATTCTTGGCGAAATAAGACATGCATCCTGAGAGTTCTTTTAATCTTATAATCAACTTGTTATCCTTTTAGCAGCAATTGATCAGTTTCGGAAAACCGGACATGGTCATTCACCTATTTGTTTACCATCATCAGAGGAAGAAGCCGAAGTTGAAGTGGAAGGTGATTTCTATTAACGAATATAACGCTTTATTTTGTAATTTATATTTTCAGTTTATAATTTTCATACTGCCTACGGGTGTGCCTCAATCACAAGGTTATTCATGCGTTTTTAACATCTTTTCCTTTGTGAATTTGAAATACTAATGAAGAAATATAATCTTACTTTCCTAGTCGGTCTAGCAACTTTAGATCTTCGTTGTTGTTTACTATTACTTTTATCCTAAATGTCGCTTGATTTAATTTAGAATATCGTTTAACATCAGAAGTGAAATAAAGTTGCTGGTCAAAATTTTTTGTATGCTTCTCTACTAAAAGATTTCCATATTTTTTAACAAACAATATGGAATTTTTTTTATAAATGCTCTTGTTATTTGTATGAATATGCTTTATGGTAAATTTCTCCGCGACAAAAGTGCCCTACCAAAGAGTTGCTCTTCTAGATTAAGTACAAAGACATGCTGTGATATCATTGGCTGCATAAATAAAGATGTTTATGTCAATCAAAAATTTTTCATGACGTTTAGCTGTTTATAGAATTGGGGAACTCGATTGATTTTTTCAGTTTCTTCAGTACTATCTACTACAATCACAGTTTGCAATAATTCCAATTACATAGATTATGTCTTTTTTCAACAATTGTTAGGGATGCATTTGTTGTAGAGGCCAGATTATATTGCAAATAAACACGAAGACTTGAAAGTGATGATCTCGATGTCTTTTTTTATTTCTAATATAGCCACATATTTTCTTTTGTTTAGCTAACGCGGTGCGATATTTTAAACAATATTTTACATTATGTTTAATTTACGATACTGAGGCTTTTTTGAATTATATTCACAAATGACGTATAATCTTTCAGATTTGCAGACTTGTACTTCTTTTTTCATATTTATATGTTTGCTCAATTTATAGACACACATTTTCTCCGGATAATTCTTATATTTTTTTTTTTTGATTTTTATATTTTATTATATCGTAGGATATTTCTTTGCTTGTCCTTCTGTAAAATTTTTAGGTTTTTTTATTTCTTTTGCTTTTGCAAATATGATATTATGTTTATCTCCTATGATGTGAAAAATAAAACACCTCAATTTTGAGCATTTTAAACGAGTATACATATTTAAGTAAAGTATCATTGAATGAAATGGAGTTAGGATGAATATTTCGAATTTCCTTAAATGTTATGATATCGTGTAATTTCTTTAACCTGATAAACTGTAAATTTTATTTGCAAGTGACAGTTTTGAATCTTAGCTATTAAATATTATTTTTCTTTTCGGAAAAAAAAAATAATTAGTAATAGGTGAAGTTGAATTGCGATAAATAAAAGTAGGATATGTTGATAATATAATACGGTTGGTGAATAACAGTTTCAAACGGAATAATATTAATGTACGACATTTTTTAAATTAAATTATATACAATGATATTGTTAGTAATGTTTATTTTAAATAATAAAATGGAATTGAAATTAAACGATAAGTAATATTACTTATGGAAAATGATAAAGAATTGGAAATAGGAAAAATGGAGGAGAAAATTGAAGGAAGAAGAGTAGAACGAAATCGAAAGTAATGATCATTGTTGATTATTTGACCCCGAAGAAATTGGTATTTATTATTTCCAGCGAAAGGAAAATGAAACGGAGGAAGATGGATGGAACATTGAAAATTATTATCAGCTCAAATCAGATCAGACAACTCTCTTCCACCCTCTCTCTCTCTCTCTCTGTCTTTTTATTTATTTGTGAGCTTCCTTTTGGATATAAAAGATAACATCGTAAAATTTGACCTCTTTCTTTTCTAATTTCTTAATTATCATTTAATCATTCATTCTTAATCTGTTATAAATTCATCAATTTCAATTTGAGAATTTCCGTAAATTTTGATTTTGAAATTTCTCGAATTTGATACCTGGTGAAAGAGTAGAGAAAAGGGAAAAGAAGGGAATGATAAATAATGGAAAAGGTGATTCGTATTAATTTATTTTACTCTTCTTTGATCGTGAAAAATTTTCATCATTTTGAATTCTGCTTATTATTCATATATGAATTAAAAATTATAATCTTAAAGTAATTTATTAATGAATTCTTTTCGAAGTCAGCGAAATAATCATTACTGAAATTGTGCAATGAATGGTTTAACATTGATATTTGCAATTTTTTTATTCACAATCTCAAAAATCACAGGTTATCATTTATCTTCTTCTTTTTTTTTTGATCGAAATTAAAAAGATTTATAAGTTAATGACATTTTAAGGATATCTTTTTTATGATATCTCATTTAGGATTCATGATATCATGATATTTTATGAGATATCTCAGTTCATTTCCTAATTATCATTCATTCATCGAAGTGAATATCAAAGCGAAAAAGAAATAAAGCTTTTAAAGTTTTTTTTTTCTTAAATGATAGCGAAATATGCAACAGATCTTAACATTTTATTTACTATTTAATAATTTCATTACAAATAATAAAAATTGTTATAAACTGATAATAGTGATAAGCTGAAAAATATTAGTTGAAATTGATAGTAGTGATAAGCTGAAAAACACTAAATTATTATAAACTGATAATAGTGATAAGCTGAAAAGTACTAAATTATTATAAACTGATTAATAGTGATAAGCTGAAAAATACAAGATTTAAAGAAAGTATAGATTTTTGAATTGAGGATGGAATTTTAAAGTTTAATTAAACTAATATAGCTAATTGATTACATTTAACTAAACTATTACAGCTAAATTTTATTACTAATCATCATTAAAATTAAACTATAAACTATAATTGAAATTAAATTGAAAAATTCCAAGCAAATTTTTTTGTCATTTCAGCCTTCTGTTTGTCACATTTACCGGTTCCGAACGCATTGATAACGTATAATTTGTTATCACCAATACCGGATCTTTTTCATGATACTGGTTCAGTGGCTGCATTATCATGTAATCTAGGTTTTGTTATCAGTGGTTCATCAACAACAAAATGCACCTCAAAAGGCATTTGGGAACCAAAATTGGGTAGAAAATTTTTTTTTTAATTTATTATTGTCATTACGGTTTGGTGATAATATCATTTAATATCAGAAAAAAAAAAGACATCACAAGAAAGTTTATAATTTTATATGAAATTAAATCGTAATTTAAATTAGTCTATTAAATCGAAATATCTAATTTTTACTTCTCTTTTGCAAATTCCTTGCAAATTCTTTTTTATCCTCAAATTTCGATTGATTCATTCGTAGCAAATAAAAATTAAATTTAATATTTTTTTTTTGATAACAAAAAGTGATACTAAATTATGCAGCTCATATGAAAGTCGTATTAAAATTTATATTATTAAATGATATTAATTAAACTCTAAATAATGGACAGTATTTGTGGTAATTAAATAATACTAATAATTTTATTAAATGATTTGATAATTAAATGATAATTAAGTTTAATATCATTTGAATCTAAAGATAACATCTAAATTAAGTGACATTTATAAATGATTTATAAATAAAATCTTTTCTTATTATTATGAATTATGAATATAGTAATTATGAATATTACGAATACTATGAATATAGTATTTATGAATATTACGAATACTATGATACATATGCTTAAATGTCGGATTTTACTGAATTCATTTTTAAAATCATTTCATTTTTTTAATGCATTTGATTTATCTGCCGAATAAACGATTAAAACAAAGAGCTGAAATTATTGGAATTTTATGTATGCATATAAAATTACTCCTATTCCATTTATTTACTTCCATTTTACTTTTATATAATTACCTTTATTTTATTATTTACTTTTATCTTACTCTCATGAAAGTAGTTTTATCATTTAAATAATAATTGAATAAATGTTTCATAGTTTTTTTTTAACCCGTTTTTCCTTTTTTTCTTGTTTTTTGTTTTTCTTTTTCAGGATCATGCATTTTAATCTCTGATGCATTACCTAATGTTTTAAATTCAAATTTAAATTTAACTTGTGATCCAATAAGTCGAACAACAGATGGAACTATAATATATATTCCGGTATATCTTTTTTTTCTACTAATTTTAAATTAATTCAATTAATTTTCGAACTTTCTCCTTTTTTTTACCAAATAGAATTTTAGTAAATTTCGGTTTTACCGTTTTTTTTTTTTGTTTTTAACATTTTTATTAAAAAAAAAAATTAAATCCTTACTGATATAAACTTATCATTTTAGTAATGATAAATACGTTAAAGTAATATAAACTTATCTTTTTGCATTTTAATTAACATTATGGTGTAATTTATTAATTTTTCTACCAATTTTAAATTAACCTTTAATTTAATTAATGTAAATTAATTTTAAGTAATAGAACTTTAAGAAGCTAAAGTATAAACTTGAGCTTTTTCTTTAGCCAACTTGATGATTTCGAAGAATTTTGCAGGATTCAAAATTACAAAAGTTTCAAAACGGTGCTTTTGCGGTGCTAACATGTCCATTAGGACAAAAAGTAACCGGTGGTGCATCACATGCAACCTGTCAGGATGGACAATGGTCAGCGAAATTGGGTAGTTGTAAGGAAGTGAAATAGGCGATATTTCTTAAATTCTTTATGATATCATATCAATCCTTCCTTACCTCACTTTAATTATTATTACCTATCGTATATTGTCTTTCATTTATTCATTCCTGTATTTCCAAGTTTTTGTTTTTTATTTAATATTACCTTTACTTCTAAGTATAACATCTTTTATCACATATCATACCTAACAATCAACTATCAATTTTTCCATTTTATATTATCTTTGATTTTAATCATTTCTATTTCTCTTTTTTTTTTTTTTGCATTAATTACGAGAAACTTTAATGAATTAATCGATCAATTCGATTTTTGATCAATTGATCAATGATATCATTTTGTTATTGAATGCCAAATGAATTCAATTTGTTGTTATATTTTGATGAAATAAAATTTCAATTGCAATCAGACAACAATTTTAAATTATTGAAATAAAACTAAAACAAAAACAGAACATACTTCTTCCATGCTGATTATTTAACTTATAAGTAAATGATCAATGATCCAATTATACTACATATCCTAATTCCTAATTATCACTTGCATATTCGCTTATCATTTTATTATCTTTAAATATAATACATCTTCATTTAATTAAATCTTGTAATGGCGTTATGAGAGTGTTTTTGTCTTTAATGCTAACTTTTCAAATTCTCTTACCTGATAATATACGTTAACTATGATAATTAAGATTATCATAATTAGTTTTTCAAATATTACCACCCTGATATTCAAATTAATCAGCTGCTTAGAAATAATACTTACTCAAAAAATGACGAGCTTACCTGGTTTTCAAGTTAATATTTTTCCCTTTTTTTTTGTAATTAGTAAAGATTTTTCCTCATTTATTAACTCTTCTTTCTTTTCAAGTATAACTGTCATTTTCAAAATGATTCCAAAAAATAGACAGAAGTAGCTAGAGTAAGTTTAATAACAGTATCGATGATAGCTAATCGTTAGCTGAATATTGTGATATTCTTCTTCCTCTCTCTCTCTCTCCCTCTCTCTCTCCCTCTCTCTCTCTCTCTCTCTGTGTCTGTTTATCTATCAGTATGCACAAAATATAAATTGTTATCACAGCTGATGCCAATGGTTTAAAGTAGCTCATCATGAATTCAAATTTTCTATTCATTATATTCATTGATATATAGATTCGATTTTTCGATTTTTCAATGATAATATTAATAATAATTAATGATTACTAATTAATAATTAATAGTTAATAATAATAATAAGTAATAATATTAATAATGATTAATAATTAATAACGATAATAATGATAATTAATAGTAACAGTATTAATTAATAATAATAATAATGACAATTAATAATAATAATAATAAATAACAATAAAATATAGTTGATTGATAATGATTTTAACAATATTCCAAGTATGATTATCATGATGATTACAGATAAGATTATATCATATCAATCATTATTACATTAAAAGTATTACAATCAATCACATCGTTCAAGTTGACTTTTACAGATTTTTTACGAATAAGTTTAAGTAGCAAGTTGAAATGTTCAACTTGCTTAAGCTCTAAAGGCGCATTAGCGAAGAAGCAACTGCTCTTTGTTACATCAAATTAAACAATTCGATCAAATTTGTTTTCTTGTTTACAAAGAAAAAAAAATCTTTTCACAAGTTTTCAGTTCCTCTCTTTTCATTCTATGCTTCAATTCGAGCTTCATCAACTTCAATGAATTATTATTGTATTCCATGTTTCACCTTCAATCGACAAATTATTCTTTTTTCGAAATGAATTTGTTAATTTTCGAAGGTAATATTTTCATTAATTAATTTTAACTAATATTAATTTCATAAGTAATAGTATTAGTTTTATTCTTGTTATCATTTGTTATCATGATATCATGATAATGATTGAAGCGGAATGAGTAATCTGAATGAAATGATTGAAAGCAATTATTTTCAAATTATCTATCCGGATATTTTTCTTAATCTAGAATATATCCCGATCTTCCGGATATTTTCTTTTCTTAGTCTAGAATACCCGGATAGATAATTGATCTATAATCCGGAATATGTTCATGATATCAATTATTAATTTACAGGTTATTTTTTTTTAAATCATTGAAATGAAATTCATTTATGGATAACTATTTTAATTTTAGCTTTATTTGTATATACATATATATCGTATAATGGGCCAAATAATTGATCGATCAATCAATCAATAATGATTTAAATGGTACAATTATGATGGATGAGTGTTATGTCTATGGTATCATTTTTCTTGGTTTTTTCGGTGGAAAATTTAAATTGGTTAATTTCAAATATGCAGCATAAGTTTGATGCGTTCCAATCATCTTCTCCTAATTATCGATCGAAGTATAAACGATCAATCAATGAATTATGGAATGGATGATCGGAATGATAATGAATATGGACGAAATCGATTAGTTTATGTTTATTGGAAAATTTCAAGAATAAATAAATCGTTCGATATAATTTTTTTTTTCCTCGGTAATTTTCTTTTGTTTGTATCCAATATTCGATCAATCAATATTTTTTGATACGATTTCAAGAAAAGGAACTTGTTAAATTAAAATAGTAAAAAATGATATTAACTCAAAAATAATGAAGTTAAAATATTCCTGATAAGGTTTAGTGATAATGATATCAATCAAGTTACTTTTCTTGCATAGTATCAGGTTTTTTCTTTTCTCTCTCTCTTCCTCGAACATTTATCTAAATTAGAATCTTAATTTAAATTATAATTACGAATAAATATCACTCATTAATTGTTTTATTTCACTATTCCAGTTGTTCATGAACTATTAACAAATAGATATTGAAATGGCAATTTTATTGTTGTCACTAATCCACTTATCACTGTTGATTATTTCATGAGCAAAATTGATGGCTGCACTTAATCCTAAAATCATATCACTTTTTAAAATTTCATTTTTATTGTTTAATTTGAACATATTGAAATGCCTTAAATGTTTTTATTCACTACTCTTTAAATGTTTATTTTTTTTGTCTTTTTTTAGCAATGATTAGCTCCCAATCAAAATTTCTTCCATAAATTAACTTAATAATTAATTAATTAATTAATGCTGTGATAATTATGGAAATTAACTGGTTTTAATTTTGCTTTTCGAAAGAGAAATTTTTTAATATTTTAAAAGATTAAGAGTTTATTAAATTCATAATTCTCGAAGTGATAAATTCACGGTTCTTCCCAAAATTTCTTGTTCATTTTCGTTTTCAAGTTTGCTTTCGAAGTTTTTTATTCAAATTGCGAATGCTTTTGGTAGATTATGAAGAAGAAAGAAAAATGTTCTTTTATAAGTTGTATTAATTAATTAGTTACTTATTCTTATCTATCTAATTTCGTTTAAAATAGCTTTTAGTGTTCCATAACTGTAATTAATTAATTAATTAATTAATTAATTAATTGATTGGGAACTAATTTCTTGCAAGTAACATATATATTCAGCATAAAATTGAATTCATTTTTTTTTACTATATGCTTGTTTAATTTTTAAACTTAGATGAGTATTTTTTGGAATATTTCATTTCTTTTTTTTTTCTAATTAATTTTCCCTTTGATAAGTTTTGATAAATTAATTTATAACGGTTGTTAATTTAATAAAGATAAATTTCCAAATGAATTGTTTATCAGCAACAAATTCAAACACTGCAAAAATCTATAAAGCTATAATATATCGATTAATTTTTATCAGAATTGATTATCATTTATTATCAGATAGTTATCAGATTTAAACATTTCCATGTTGTAATTTCAGTATTCCATATATATTATTTATCAATTTTCCAATCTTATCGGTAAAAGTAGCTTTATCGATTTGAATTCCATGACGAAATCAATTTTAAAATTGATTGATAATGCGGACAATTTTAAAAATTTCAAATAAGCATAGAATATTCAGAATTATTCATGCATTCATCTTTTTTTATCAGTTAACAATTGTAACGATCCCAAATGAAATTTGTTAAATTCCAAAGTAGTAAGTATTACTAAGCTACCAATTCTTTTGAAATAAATTTGAAATACTTTAGATTTATCACCTAAAGTATTACTTTATTGCGTGTTAACAAACTATTAATTAACCATTTCGTTATAATATAATTTATTACAGATATTATCAACTGGTAAGTAAAAATTTGATTTATGTAAGAGTTGAAATTATCATTTAATTGATTAATCCAATTTAAATGATTGATTCAGCTGATTAATTCAATTTGTTGAATTTAACGGTGTAACTTTATACTTTCAATGGATCATTTGATATTGATTTGATGCAAAGAGAAATGAATAATTAATTTATTTTAAAATTATTTGAACAATTATTTAGTGACAGTGACAGATTGTCTTTTACTGATAATAACTATGATTCAAAGTTATAATAAATAATAAGATAGTAATAAAGATAAAGAATAATGAAAATATCATAATAAAGATAGTAAAACATGATAATAAAGATGAAATATAATGATAACGATAAAAAAATATAATAATAAAAATAACGATAATAACAAAGATAATAATAATAGAATTACTTTATTATCTTCCACAAACATTGTACTTGATTAACTGAAATAGAGTATAAGCTATGAGGTATGAAATATGAGCTATTTGAAAAAATATACTGAAATTTGATCAGCTAGCAAAGGAATTTATAAAGTTAGAAGTTTAAATCATAATGAACTGAAATAGCCTTAATGAAATTCAATTTGTGAATTCTTTCTCATTCTTATTCAAATTCAAATTATATTTCTTATTCAAATTAACTTTTATCAAATTAAATTACTTACTACTAAATTATCAAGTTATCACAATGAATTGAAATTAATTAAGTAAAAAGAAAATAACTTGATAAACAAGTAATATTCAGTAATTTAATTAATAGATAAATTAATAGACCAAAATAGTTCTGCAAAAAAAATGAAAATTTTCATGCAAAAAATTTAATTCCCAATCATTTATAATTTAATCATCTGCATTATACTCAAATATTTTATTTTATTTGACTGATCAAGTCAATAATTCGAGTTAAAGTAAAGTTAAAATCTAGTTAAAGTAAAAATCAGATAAGATAATGACAATAGCCAGTGTTACTTGACGGATTGAAGTATTAAATTGTAATAATAGTCGAAGTTAAATTTAAATGCTAAAATGATGAATCAACATTCTAATATATCATTTTATTATCAATAGAAAAACGTGGTTTATTTTGATTGCTTAAGACATGAATTATCTCTTTATTTCTCTCTCTCTCTCTCTCTCTCTCCCTCTTATCTTTGAACTCTTTTACTCTTTTTCATATGGAATAATTAAAATAAGAAATGTAATTAAATACTTAATTTTTATTTAACTCATAAAATCACTCTAAATAATCGTTCGTTTCTCCTTTTCAAAAAAAATTATTACACAGTTTTATTTGAAATTTTCCGTCAATAAATGATAAAATTTATTTCTATCAAAGTTTTGTTTGATAAAAAAAAGAATTTCTATTCTCGAGAAATAATTTCTACCATATTGACTTATCAATTTTATTTTAAAATTTTCGATTTTTTTTTTCAAAAATTTTTGACATAATTGAAAATTAACAAATAATTTTAACTTCCTTTCATTTAACCTCTGAACCTATTTGTAATATTTTTAACTTCACGCAAGTTAATGGATATGATGATTTGAAGTGAAATTTAGGAAAATTAAAATGAATACGGTAGTGAAATCGTCTTCGTAATGAAATGATATTTTAATTTCAAGTAGACAAAGAAATGAAAGTGATATTTTAATTTCAAATAAGCATGGAAATGAGATCATTTTTGTGATGAAATGATATTTTAGTTTCAAGTAAATAAGTAATTAAATCATTTTCATGATAAGATAAATTTTTTTTTCATGATAAAATGATATTTTAGATCCAAGTAGAAATAGAAATAAAATTGTTTTTTGTATTTAAATGATACTTAAATTTTAAGTAAATAAGGAAATGAAATGGTTTTTGTGATAAAATGATATTTTAGGTCCAAGCTTTGATAATCAGGTTGGATGTTTGGCGATATAATCTTTAACAAATTGTGGATATTCGTAGGGCCAATCACGACATTTCACGTTACTTAGCAATTCCACGCGATCCAAATTAATTTCACCCACGTCATATCTCATATTTTTTAGATCACTACGTATTTTGTACATGATATTTGTAAAGCAATTCTGAAATGCATTACGCATTATTGATTATATTTCAGGAAATCTTCCGGATTTTTTTAAAACTATCAAAAATTTTAAACGTATCATTAGCTAAATTATATTATCGATTAACGGTAAATAATAATTCAATCAACAAATTTAATTTACATTTCAATTTTAAGTCTAATATTGAAATATTGTAAGTTAAAAGCATATGATAGAGTGATAAGTAAGTAATTAATAAGTAAATAATCAGCTATTTCGATCGATGATGAATTTATATACTTCAGCTTAAAAATAATTGAACGCTTTAAAATATTTATGCGATAAGTGAAAAAAGATGAATGATTAAAAGTGACGGAGTGAAGAAACGTGAAATTAAGTGAATGAATCAGTAAGTTAAAGTAAACTTTAACAGTGATATACTTAATTATAAGTGCAAAAGGTTAAACGAAATAAAGAGCAAGAAATCATTTTGGATTTTGGACTGGAAATAATAAATGGAATACTAATAATAACTAATTAAACTGATAATAACTAATTTCCAAAATAGGTAATAGTTGATAAGATGATAATTAATGAAATTAAGATCTATGATAGTGATAATGATTCTGTACGATAACTGATTTCCTGTTTACTTAATACAAAATCCTCCTAACAAACCCGATATTGCTTTCGTTTTGAATTCGGTAAACAGTGATGAGTGATATTCAATAATAATAAATTTGTGATAACATATCTACGACCCATAATTTCAAAATGACCATCACGACCGGAAAGTGCGTAACTGCTAATCCGTAATTTACCCTTCTTCTTTCCCTCTTTTGTCTCATCTAAAAATTTGATTTGTTATTAAGTAAGTATATTTGTCATATTGTAAAGTATATTTGTCCTCTGAACCGTATTGGCAATATTTTTTATCGTTTCCTACAAATACAAGTTAACTTATAATAGTAATTACACGCATTACGTAATAAAAAAAACCTAATACGTAACAGGAACGTAAATAAAAATTATTTGCGACGGTAATAAGTAATAATGAATGCTATCAAGTATAGTCAAGTATAAGTACGTATAATGAAGCTATATCAAGTAGAAGCACGTCTAATGAAGCTAGTATATCAAGTATAGACACGTATAATGAAGCTATATCAAGTAGAAGCACGTCTAATGAAGCTAGTATATCAAGTATAGAGACGTATTATGAAACTATATCGAGTAGAAGCACGTCTAATGAAGCTAGCATATCAATTATAGACACGTAAAATGAAGCTATTAGTTGTAAGCGTATCGTTAGACGTAGTTTGACTTGCGTGTGATTTTAACTGATAAAAGAAATGTTAATTAGAGCTAATTAATAAACAATTTAATTATTTCGAAATTAAATTTTAATTTTTTTTTCCACGCTAAGTTATTTTTTACAAAGAAGAAAAAATATTCTTCTTAACGATTTAATTAAATTAAAAGAATTCTTCGTTTTCCTTCTTTTTTTTTTTTACCAATTTTTAAATTTACTGATCAAATTTCAATGAGAAAAGAAAACGAAAATATGAAACAGAATAGAAAATATCCTTTTAGTCGTAGAAAAGAAAAATTAATTACAAGCATGAAATTTAACAATTTAAACTTAAAATTAATTACAAGCATGAAATTTAACAATTTATTGAGGAAAAAAAAAAGAGAAACAAACATGAAACTTCCTCTACGATATTAATAAGCACTGCATAAGCTTTCACATAGTTGCAAAGCATTGTTCCGGAAATATTAACCGGAACTGGAACTTTGATTTTATTTCTTGCCACATCATCCATCACTGATCTACCAATCATTATTACTAATACAATAACAATAGGAAATAGTAATATACGGGTACCATACGTCATATTTGTCTAAAATAATTGAAATACAATCTAGAAAATAAAAATGATCGATTAGAGTATTTACTTGTAAAATGATATTTTATAAATTTGAAATGATGAGAATGAATGCGCTACTGTTATTTGAATTAAATAGTGTCATAAATGACGCAAATGACGTACGTGATTTTCGTGATATTTTGATTGTACCAGAGTGGATATTATATTTTATAAATTTAAAATGATGAGAATGAATGCACTGCTGTTATTTGAATTAAATAGTATCATAAATGACGCAAATGACGTACGTGATTTTCGTGATATTTTGATTGTACCAGAGTGGATATTTCAATACTTTGATATATATGCTTATAAAATTTTGTCAATTAGAGAATTTCGAAAATATAATCATTCTATTTTCAATTTGAACCACTAAAATTTTAATTCGACCGTTTTACAAATGTTAATTTTATCGTTGTAAAGCAGTCGAATTAAAATTTTTTTATAAATTTCGTTAAGAAATGAAAAATTGTTTTATGTAATTTTTTTTTAATTTAATGCAAATTTTTTTTTCTTTAATAAATAAAAAATTTTTCGCATATTTATTTTATAGTATTTAGTAAAGTGTAAGCGAATACGTTAAATTGTAATTCCGGTAGAGTTTAAGTGAAGTTTAAACGAATATGTGAAATTGTAATTCCGGTAGAGTTTAAGTGAAGCTTAAACGAATACGTTAAATTGTAATTCCGGAAATTGTAAAAAGTTTGCATTAATTGTAATGTCCGAATAGTTTTTTTGCTTTTTACCAATCGGAAATGATTTCAAATCTTTAATTACTGACAATTAATTAATTACGGTTATTCAATGTCCAAAATGTTTTTTTCTTTCTATTTTCTTTTCATCAATCGGAAATGATTTCAAATATTAATTGATGGCAATTAATTAATTAAGTAATTAATTACTCATGGTTGTTTAATTATATAAAGCAATTTTGATATCGAGTAATCTAATAATTTATCAGTATCGTTTCTATCTTTGTTAAATTTATACTTATTAACTTATTTTAGAGCGGAATGAACTGATAAAACTGATAATCATTCTTCCTCAGAAATTTATTCAAATGAATAATTCGAAATTTCAATGATAATATAAGAGATGAAAAAAATTTTCTCGAGAGTTACGTTTACTTGTATACTTAGATGTTATTTACTTAGAGGTTTACTTGGATGTTAGCTTAGGAGATACTTAATGTTACTTACTTAGAGGTTTACTTGGATGTTAACTTTAGAGATAGAGATACTTCAATGTTACTAAGACGTTTACTTAGATGTTAGCTTACGAGATACTTAGATGTTACTTACTAAGAGGTTTACTTAGATGTTAGCTTGCGTCAATTCCATCCGAATGCCTTTTATTCCATTTTAATTAGCAGTTAATAAAAAATGCGAAAGAATCAATTCGATGATAAATTATTATCAAAAGTATCATGAATTAATAAAATTTCATTTGATTAACTTTTATCGTAAAATCTGTAAATTCAAAAATGTTTTCTTATTTATCAAATGTAAACAGCACGATTACAGCAGAAATAATTGAAGTAAAGTTAAAAGAAAATAACCAATTTGATTTTTGATTTTAAAAAAGAAAGAAAGGAAATGAAGGAAGTCATTGATTGATACATTCCTCGGTGAAGCAACTGTTCTCGATCGTTATTCGAGAATTTTTGTATAAACTCTTGTTTTTCGTGATCTCTGATTCTTTCCTTGCTGTCAAGAAATTGATTAGACAAAGGATAAGCAATTTCAGCTCATTGAATTTGTCATATTTAACTTGAAATGTCATTCAAATTTTTTTTTTTAAAGAAGAAAGTTCAACAATGAAAAAAATTTAGTTTAAATTTCATTTAATTGAAATAATTTAAGTCGGTACTAAAGTATAATTTAAGTAAGCATTACGATATAATTTAAGTAAGTATTAAGGTATGTATAATTTTAGTAAGCATTAAGAAGTATAAGATGAATAAAAAATTAAAATTTTAATTCATGCATTTTTTTCAAAGAAAGCATTGATAAATAAGAAATAAATTTCTTACTTATTAAAAAATTTTATAGATTTTAATTTATTTGTTTCATTTTGATAATATTTTTTTATATTTCATGAATTTCAATTTATGTATTTTTTATATTAATTATATTTAAACTATTTTATATTATACTAATTTACATGTTCTAAGTTTAATTGATTGAATGTGATGATAGCTATAATTGAAATGGAATTTAATTTATATATTTTTAAAAATATTTTTTATATTATTTATACTATTATATTAATTCATGTATTATTGTATTAATTTATATATTATAGATTTAATTGATTGAATTCGATAATAGTATAATTTAAGTAAGCATTCAAAAATATAAGTAATATATTAGGATAATTTGAGTAAGCATTTAGAAATAATTGATATAAGCATTCATAAATATGAATAACGTATAATCGTATAATTTAAGTAAGCATTCAAAAATATAAGTAAGATATTAGGATAATTTAAATAAACATTGATGAATATGAAAAAATAAAACTGATTCGATTTCAGGAAATATAGCTGAAAAATGAAACTTCGTCATGCACTAATATATTGTAAACAAACTTACTGAAAATTTTCATTTAAAAAATTTGCACAGTTCGTTAAATTTATCAGTCATTTTCTTTCAAAAAGTCATTTTTTTTTTAGATAAAAATTTCTGAATGCTTACTTAAATTTGATTTTTGATTTTCTAGCATTAGTCAATAAATGCAGAAATATTTGAGCAATTAATGAAATTACCTGGAATTATTTACTCAATTACAGTATCGCAAAGATTTAATGCTATAAAATGAAAACAAAGTTATGTTTGTTTTCCGGAATTCTTCTAATAAAAGTTTATGATTGGAAAGTTGGAAAATTTCAAAATTTTCAAATTATCCTACTAAATTTATAGATTAGATTCACTTTCGATTGCTTTTCAGTTTTTAATAATTAACAGCAAAATTTGAAAACTTTACACGGTAAAAAAAAAAACAATTAATGCTTAAAAATCAGCGATCATCAAAAAAAGCTCTTCTGAACTGATCAAATGGATGGAAATTGAAATTAAATCTGGGAAATAAGTTGGACATATTGGTAATATAGCCATAAAATTCGCCGAAAAAATCGGAACGATCTCTATCTCTGGCTCGTTGACGACTTTGTGAAGAGTGACCGGATCCGGTAGATCCAGCTCTAGGTCCATTCATTCCAAAATTTGCATTATTATTCAATGACTGAAAATCATTGACAGGAAAATTTAAACTACTTAAAATTACTTCTACTCGACAAACTTTCATTTCAACATTGAGAAATTAGAATCGGTAAAAAAGTGCATTTAAAAAGAATTATACATTTAATCAAAAATTGTTTAAATACTACTATCAATTGATAATTGTTCAAAATACGAAAATGATAAAAATTTTTTTTGCCAAATATCAAAAAATTGCTATACTTTTTTAAGCATTTAATTACTATTAAGTATTCAATTACTTTTTTAAATTAATATAATGAAATTATCCACGAAAAAAAAAGACTTACACCTTGTCCAGCTATGTTATCATTGAATGAATTAAATACTTGACTGTCAATCAGCGGTATGATAATTTGAAATCTAAAAAATTATAATTAATTAATCGTTTCAGAGTAATTTAGAAATTCCAAAATCAAATTTTTACCTTAGTAATTTTAATTAAAATACAGTAAAATATTTAGTTTTCAATTAAAATACAGTAAAAATAAAAAATACAGTAAAGATGTGAAATACAGCAAAATATAAACATATTTATCAAATATATCTATATTTATTTTTTAAATTTATCCATAAAATATCGATAAAATTTATTTTTGTATTTATAAAAAATCGTTCTATTTGATCGAAACAAAAAGTGCAAGAAATTTTTGATAATAAAAACAAAAAAAAAAAAAGAAAATAAAACTTTGAAAACTTACAGGAATAGCGATAACACGGCTTTTGACATTTTTTTTTAAATCTGTTTTTTTTTTAAAAAAATCCGATTATCTTTAAAATAATTTTTATTTGAGTTAAAAAATGAATGAATGAGCAATGAATTTGTTAAGGTATTTTTATAGGGTAGCATGAGGAACTCATTAATTTCAATTAAAATTAACCGATGAATTACTTGGAAAGGAGAAAACTAACTTCTTCTTCCAATTACTCATCCATTGATCGATAATCAAAAATGATTTTTCACGAAAAAAGAATGAAAATAAGTGAAAAAAATAGTATTGAAATTTCAATTTAAAAAATTTCTTAATTAACTTTCGAATAGAAAAAAGAAAAAAACATTTCTTTCAATCTTAAAAACGGTCAAAACGAACAGAAATATATTATTTATATACCTAAATCGTAAATACCTGTATATAAATATTAAATCAGAAATTAAACATTTCAAATACAAGTATTTAATTGGAATAATTTTTTTTACTTATCCTTACCTGTAAGTATAAGTATTCAATAGGAAATTAAACACTTCGATTATAAGTATTTAATTGGAATTGTAAGTAATAATTTTTCCGTTTATTTGTTGAAAATTTTCTTTCGCTAAACAATTTTTCCGTTATTCCATTTACATTTGCTATTTATTAGTTAGCAAAATACAAAAATGAAAAGTATGAGGAAAAAGTAAATAAGGAATAAGTAATTATTTACTCATTAGGAGTAAAGTATTAGATGAGAAATTAAACATTTCAAATTATAAGTATTTAATTGGAACCATTTAGCTATTTAGCTCTATCCCTTTTTCTCCATTTACCTTTACTATTTATTTAATTTACAAAAGAGTGAAAAAATAAAAGAATAAATAAACTCTGTAAATGTATATATCAAATCAGAAATTAAACACCTCCAAGTATTTAATATAAGTATTTAAATATTATTTACCAATTTAAGTAATAATCTTTTTCCATTCACATTTGCCACTTTTTGATTAGCAGCAAAAAAAAAAACGAATAAAAGAGCAAAAGTGAAAAATATAAAATATAAATAAATTTTGTAAATATAAATAATCAAATCAGAAATTAAATACCTCTAAGTATTTAATATAAGTATTTAATTATTATTTACAAATTTGAGTAGTGATTTTTGTTTCATTCACATTCGCCATTTTTTAATTAGTAGCAGAAAATGGATGAAAAACAAACAAATGTAGGACATAAATGAATTCTGTAAATTTAATATAAATATTAAATCAAAAATGAAGTATTTCGATTAAAAATTTATTTTCCATCAAATGATTGAAAATTTCCTTTAGCTTTTTGATTAGCAGCAAAATGGAATGGAATTTCATTCACAAAAGTGAAAATTATAAAAATCAATAAATTCTATTAATATAAATATTAAATTATAAATTGAACATTTCAATTATAAGTATTTAATTATATACAATCCCAAATATTTAATTGTTATTGACGGCTTAGCTTATTCACAGTTTTTACTTGTTTTTTTAAAATAAATTCTATTAATATAAATATTAAATTACAAATTAAATATTTCAATTATAAGTATTTAATTATATACAATCCCAAATATTTAATTGTTATTGACGACTTATTCACAGTTTATCTGTTTTTTTAAGTTAATATTTTTCCCTTAGTTTTTTGATTATTTGATAAGTAAACAAAAAAAAAAAGTAAAACTAAAAAACATAAATAAAAAAATTAATTTTCATTTGTTTTCCGTTTCTTCAACCAGAATACCGGTTTTCATTATTTTTCCCAAACGAAAAAAAAAAAACTTTCTTCCGTTTGATTCACCATCATATGATTGGGAAACAAACCTCACACATACACATACACACGCACACACACGCACGCACACACGCACATAACACGCACACACACACGCACACACACACGGACACAGACACGCACACACACAAACACGCACATACACACGCACATATACACGCACACACACACACGCATACACACACACATACACACACATACACACATACACACATAACAATAGAAGCATAAAAATTATTTGCCTATCTTACTTATTACTTAATGCTTTCTTTTTAAAAAGTAACAAAGAACGGAAAAGTATTTTTATTGTTTATTTGTTTATTTATTTATTATTTTTTCAATAATATTTGAGAATAATTTGAAAAAAAAGAACTTTGGAATCCATACTTTTTCCAGTGGGTTTTCTCGGGGAAAAAAAAAAGTTTTTCTTTCCTTGTTAATGTATTCATTTTGTAAAAAAAATGATTCAATTGAGAAAATAAATGGATGTAAATTTGAAATTTTAGGGAAAAAATGTAACAATTTCATTAGTTTGTTTCTTGCATTAATTTTATAAATTAGTATTTAAACAAATGATTGAATTTAAATTTGAATTTAAAAAGCAATAATGATTGCGAATTGCCTTTCTTTTTCAATTGAACCAATGTTTTTGTTGTTTCAAGCAAATGGTGATAGGAATTAAATTTTAATTTAACTTTTATGGTTGTTTAATGAGAAAAGGTAAGGAAAGGTGTAAATAATAGGATGAAAGGTAAGTTTTTGTAAGCAAATGATGGTAAAATTAAAATTCGTTTTAAGTTTTAATAATTGTTTAAGCATGGAAAAAGGGAAATTTTTTATACAAATGATTGTAAGGACTTTATTAAATCTTAATTTAAATTTTACTAGTTCCAGTCAAACAGAGACAAAGGTAAATTGTTTGCTCAAATCTTCTAAATTTCTATTCTATTTGAAATTTTTTGCTAAAAATTTTTAATTTCAATTCGAGTTGAAAAAAATTTTTTAATTTTAATTTACCATAAATACACAATTAAATGGATTTACTGATAAAGAGTATCGTATTTTCATTGTGGAAAGAATAAATATTGGAATTGAAAGGATGAAATTTAAGATATAAAATAATTTGAAATGAATTATTGAAGTAATTAATTACTGAAAAAATGTTTTTTTTGCAAAACAAATTTTTGATTGCACAATAATCTGACTAATGAGAAAAAATGAAATATTTTTTTTTTTTGCCATTATTTCGCCAATTCTTTATTTTCACATCGCATTTGCTTCATTATTAACACTTTCCAATTCTTTTTTCAATTCCAAAGCATACTTTACAGTTTACTTTACTTCACGGGAAAATCATTTGTCCTCTTCTGTAGTGTATTAGGAAAATTATAAGTAAGACGTAGGTAAACCGACTGAATCCTGTAATAGCAAAATGATGATAGAGCCTGAAGATATAAGGATTGTTTATGGTGAAATTTTAGTAATTTTATTACTACTACTACTTGAAATTTTAGTAATTTTACTTGTTAATTTTGCTAATACTCTTGAAATTTTAATAATTTTACTTGTTAATTTTGCTAATACTCTTGAAATTTTAGTAATTGAATTAAATAGTAGCCATTCTTAGAAATCATGGAAGAATTGAAAACCGATATTATACAACTGATCAAATAATCAAATAATTGTTATAATCAAAAACTGAAAAGAATTTAAATTTTAATTTATTTCTAAGAAAAGGTTTATCGATTGATATTTTATCGAGTAAAATAGAGGAAAAAGCGATTACAACAGTAATAAATAAATTTACAGTAAGTGAATAAATTAATAATTAATTAATTAATTAATTGATAATAGATGATAAATAAAAATGATGAATTTGACGATAGCAATAATTAATTTGATAAGTTTAATTGTGATTAACTTAATTTGAAGTATCTTTTACATTTGCAAATTTAATAGTAATTAAGTTGGCATTTTCAAATTAAATTACATATATATCAATCAATAATTAATTTAACTAATCGATATAATCCGATCAAAATAAATTTGATGATTTGATTGTTCTAATGCGAACATTCATTTTGCATTCTCCGCCCTTCAATGTTTAATTGTTTCTAATCTTTTGTCTTACATTGTTTTGAAAATTTCTCTCCTACATTTATAAAATTTAATTATTATATATTTATCAGTGCTTTTGCTGATAACTAGTTTATTTATTTTGATTTAGGAAAAATTAAATTGATAGATAGTTCACTGATTTAATCTTAGCAAATAATTTATTTACAGTTTTTAGTAAATTATTTAAATAACCAATTCTCTTTCGCAGTAATTATTTTATTTTATTTTATTTTTTTTTGTAAAGAAAAAGAGCACTATTGATGGATAGCAATATTGATTGATTTTATTTAAGGATACTTTGAAATTGAATTGTACGATGAAACATTTTGCTATTTCAAATTTAGAAGTAACATTTGTTAAAATTATGAAATTATGCTATTATCGAATGGAAATTTCAAATAATTTTTTAATCAATTTACAGATTTCAAATATTTTTTTAATGTGAATAAAATGGCGAGTAAATTTTATGACAAAATTAGTTTAAATTCGGAATTATCATGTGTAATTATATTTGGTATAGCATTTATGTTTGTATTTACTGGTTTTGATACACAAGCTTTTATCACCGAGATAGTTTTGCAATCAATATCAAATGAATATCCCGGTCGAATGCCAGCACATGCTGGATATTATGGGTAAAGTTGCATTTACTTATTTATCACTTCAATGTTCAAAATTAATTTGATTAAGAAATTTCAATAAGAAAAAACTCATTTAGTAGAAATGAGAAATAAAGCAAAAAAATTATAATTACCGAAAAAAAGTTTTCATCAAATTACAAAAATTTATTTCAAAATTTTAAAAGGAAATTAATTTGAAATAAAATTTAGATGTGAAATAAAATTTACTATATACTGTATAGCAAACTAATGCAGTAAATAAGTAAAAGAATGATTAATGATTTGATGAATATTATTTTTGAATGATTCATTGTTTCCGGTTTATGATACTTCGATGAAATTAATTTAAATTAAATAATAAGTCAATAAAAAAAGTTAACGTTGGGCATATAATATTTGATGTTATGAAAAAAATATTATCAAAAATTTTCCCACCTTAATTAATTAATTAATTAATTTAGAAAAAAGATTTAAAAGAAGTTATTGTAATTTAATCTAACTAAACTACATATTGTAACTTAATTTTTTTTTTGTTTTAGGATGTGTATAACCTATTTTGCTTTTACGTTATCAACGTTTGTTACGCCACTTGTTGTAAGCTATTTAACAGCTAAATGGACAATGTTCTTAGCAAGCTTATTATATTCAACATTTATGGTTACGTCTATGCTTGTTAACAGTTACGTCTTTTACGCTGCATCCGCTTTAATGGGTTTTGCAGCAGCACGTAAGTTAAAGTTTGTAAAATATATTTAAATATTTAATTAAATATATACTATCATTTAATCAGTTTCACTAGTAATACTATTACTTTATCAATACTTTACTTTAATTAAAAATAAAAAGTTATCAATTTAGTCTTTTATTTTTGCTACTCATTTTTCATTTGAAAAAATTTGGTAATTGATATTTGCTTTCGTTTTCGTTGTTTTTTTTTCTTTAAAATGATAACGTAATTCACGCAAAACGTGAATTGTAGTTATTTGGACCGGTCATGGTGTTTACATGAAAGAAATAACAACGGCAGGTAATGAAGCACGAAATAGCGGTCTTCATTGGGGAATCAATTTTATCAGGTTTCAAACCTATCATTTCCCTTTTTCAAATGAAAGTGCTAAATTTTATAATTACTAATTTAAAAACAAAAACAAAAAGAAAAAAACAAATCAATTTTTTACATTTAATAGAGAGGAAATCGGCGCAAAAAGGAAAAACAAAGTTGATCGATAATATATAAAGATTTTCATGATTTCAATCGATTATATTTTATTAAAAATTACACGTAACACGTAAAAATTACGCATATTGATAATCATGATAATTGCAGTAATTGAAATATGCAGTGCAAAAAAAAAGATCATGAAATGTCAGTTAGAAAGAATTTTGCAATTTCATCCTTTTTAATTTTATTCAAATTAATTAATTTTTTTATATTGTAAATTATAAGTAATAAGTTATTAATTACCTTAATTAGTTATTAATCACTTACGTAATTCATAAAAGTTAATAACGTGAATAATACAAATAATAACGACAAATAATCTGATTGAACATAATTTGCCTTATTATTAAATAACTATAAGTAATGCTATATTAAGAATTATATTTTTTTGGTTCACGTTTTCTTCACGTAAAATCATATCTATCTTTCAGCCTTATATTTGGTGGTATACTTTTGCTTGTGGTACTTAATATAAGTGGTGAAACAGAAGTGATATCATTGGAATTGATTAGGTATGATTATCACAAAATTGATAGAAATTTTCAAACTTTGAAAAGAAAAATTGAAGAATTGAAAATTTTCCATTAGCTAATTTAAAAGTTGTATTTTAGAAATTGTTTAGAAGCAATAATTTTCCTATCTTTAACTTTTATATTTATTTAAATATAAATTTTTTCTTTTTATTTTGATTTTTTTTTTAAAAGAAATAATTCGCTCCAATACAAATTAAATTATTGAAAATACTTTTTGAAAGAGGAATTTCAATTTTCAAAAAAAAAAATACTTAAAATGGTTGAATTTAATTTTTTTTTTTTGGAATTGATTATCTAATAAAAATGTTCTTAATTTAACATAAGTAAACGAAATATTTCAATCCGGATTCGAAACGAAATATCCTATTCCGGATCTCTCATGCAGTCCGGAATAAAAATAATTAACAGTTGTTCAAAAATTTCTTTGTAAATTTGTTTGTATGAATAAATTTCTATAAATTCTCTTATTTTTGATGCCTTATTGATATCCTTACCAGCTAAATGCTAAGCTAATAATCCTAAGTTTCTTTAACAAGCTAAAATAGATCCAATTTTGGACAAGCTCCTATCATGACAAGATCTTAAAACGATGAATAAAAATTTAAATTATGAAAATTGACAGATATATTTTTGCTGGATTATCAACGTTTACAATTTTATCGAATATTCTATTCGCCCTTTTGCCTAATCATTCCAAGCAATCAGTTATGAAACGTGACAGTTTCCTAAAAACCATAGGTAAATTATTGTAATTCCTATTAAAAAATTTTTACAAATATAAATCATTAGATTAGTTAATTAATTAATTAATTAATTAGTTAACTGATTTAATTAATTATTTTTTTTTTGTTTTTTTGCTTTTAATACATATCATTTAGGTTAATTAGTTAAAATAAATTCGATTGTTAAACTTGAAAAGATTTTATTTTAATTACAATTAAAATCATTTAAGGTAGATTTTACAAAGATGGAAAAAGCTATAAAAGAATAAATGTAATATACTGTAATACTGTATTACCGATTTTTCAGAATAAATTCTAAGTTTTCGATTTTAGATTTTCAATTTCAAATTTTAGGAGCAGAAAAAAAGAGAGGAAACAGTATGAAAATTTCAGGTAAAAGTATAAATTTGTTTTCCGATACAAAGGTATATCTGTTAGCTGTGTGTTTTATGTTTATGGGTTTATCATTATCATTTTACATAACCATTTATCCTTCATGTTTATCATTTTCAAAATCAGTCATCGGTTACGGTAATGAAATTATCGCTTATTATGCATTTATTACTTCAGGATCACAAATTCTTGGTTAGTTATAAGAATTTATTCTATATGATATTTGAAAGAATGAAATGAAAAAAAAAATAAGAAATTAGTGCCTTATCAATAGTAATTGATAATGAAAGTGCACTTTTAGGTGAGAAATAAAAATGTAATTTGAACTTGAATTTGACTTTTTTAAATTATAAATTATAATAAGATGAAATAGAATATAACTTAAAGTTATAATTATAACTTTGAACTTGAATAAGTTTGAACTTGAACTGGAAAAGAAAAAACAATAAAATTTCGTCAAATTACGCTTTTTTTTCCTCACTACCAAATTTAAAGATCTTGAGAATTGGGGTCAAAGGACATAGGATTATGATTGCTTTAAGAAAAAAAGTAACTACCATTTTTCATATTCGACAATCGTTTGATCATCAAAGTGATATATAGAATTTCGATAAATATCTGAAAAATAAAATGTGTCATTAAATTACATTTACCTATAATTTACTTATGATTAACTTATGATTAGGATTACTGTGATTTACCTACGATATTCAAAACAGTTTTTCTATGGAAAAATTAAAACTTTTAAAGCCTTTTAATATTTTTGAGAATGTTTTTTTACAGGTGGATGCTTTATCAGTTACTTAAGTAAACGCATCAACAATTTCGGTTATATGCCAACAATGCTAATAGCTCTACCGCTATATCTATTAGCTTTTTTGGGTGTTTGGTTAGCTTTTCCTGAACAGGCCAATTTACGACCAACAAATGATGCAACCTATTTATCACCAAGGTTACTGTTAACTTGATAAGATTACAAATTTTCCTAATCAATGAATTTTGTACTTTAGAGAAATGATATTTAGATGATATAATCGAAATGATAAAAAAAGATTGAAAGGATGTTTAAATCTTTCATTTTCTTAAAGCTTTACTTATTTGTTTACTTGTTATAATTTCTAAAGTATGTTGAAAAAATTTTCTCAAAATTATTCCAGCCTTTTTATTTGGCTCATCATTGGAATGCTTTTATGCATTGGTGATAGCTGCTGGAATACATTACGAACCGCAGTCCTTACTAAAATGTATCATCGTGATAGTTCATCACAAATTTTTGCATTAAGTAAATTTTTTCAGGTAAACATTTTATTTTACTTCCCAAACTTTTATGATTATTCAACTCAATTTTGTGAAGTATAAGGATATTTTATTTTAAATTATATCGAAAAATTTACTAGCATTCTTCCCTCTGGAGCTACCGTATTTGATATACGGTACTTTACCGTATCCCATACTTTATTTAATTTATCAGAATTATTCTAAGGCAATATTATCACGTCATACTCTTTCTTTTGTGTTACATTTATTTTCTAATTCAGTGATATAAAAAGAAAAATTTCGAAAAAAGAATATAATAAACGAAAAAAATTGAAATCGAATTGTTCAAGTAGAATCTTTTTTTCCCGAAGATAATTTTCATGCGAATAATTAATATTTGTTGAATTTTAAATTTTGTTCTAGTAAATTAAATAAGGTATCACTAAAATTATTATTGTATTAATTAGTATAGTATAGTATCACTATTACTATTATTTCTATAATTCGGATAATTAAATAAGTTATTACTGCAATTATCACTATCTTAAGTAGTATTACTATTATTATTATTAAGTACTACTATTATGCATTATTATTATTATTAAATACTACTATTATGCATTACTATTACGTAGTATTACTTAAGTAGTATTACTATTACTATTACTATTATTATTGTTATCACTGCAAGAATTTGATGAAATATTTTTTCAGTCAATAACAGCATGTTCATCATTTTTCTATTCATCAATATTGGATTTGCATATTCAAGTGATAATTTTAACTGGTAGCTTAATTGCTGCATCTGTATGTTTTGCTATCGCATGGAAGATACATTTACGGGAAATTAAAATTGCTACCTGTGCTAAACAGACCAATTCAATTTCAATTATATGTGGAAATAAGAATGTTGAACGTTTCTAAGTTTCTAATCTTTGTCCATTATTGCTTGTTTGCATGACTATTTGAAAAAAATCTAATAAAACAATAAAAATATATTTGTTCACATGAAAAACAATACTTAAGATAATTATCATATTAATTATTTAATTTGTTAAAAGATAATTATCATATTAATAAGTATTTAATTTGTTAATTGTAATTTTAATTAATTAAATTAATGAATAAAAATCTCATTGTGGAAGAGCTTTTCTTAGATACACAAACGGTTTTATTGGCTTAAATTGGTTGAAAGTAACTTTTTTTTTTAAGAATGAAATTTGCATAAAAGAGAAGTTTTCATCGATTGTAAAAATTTACAAAAAATTTGCATAATTTTCTCAAACTTACCAGTTAAATCATTCAATTAAATCACTGTTTTATTGCCAGATCAGGTTCAGCGACTGGTTGTTTGTTACATTGTTTCCTCTTTTTTTTTGGTGGTAAGTAATCAGAGTTCAGGTATAATTTTATAGCTAATTAATTAAATGAACCCAATATCTATCTATCTATTTAGCTCAAATAAATGTTTAAATTAACTAAACAGATATTTCATTTAATTAAAAAATAAATATATAAGCAAAATTGGTTTACTTTAATGTATTTCAATAATACTTACTTGAGATTCTTGAAGTAACTTACGAATTTGAAAAACTCATTAATTCATTAATGATTTTTCTCATTTATCCGAAATGGTTAATTACATGGCATCAAGTAATTTATGTCTATTTTTTTAAATTGCCCCCTTATAAAGTTTCTGGCATTTTATTAACTTAAAAAAAAACTTTTCTACTGCAAATGCTGTAAGTATGCTTATCAATTTCATTCAGGAAAAAAGTATTATCTAAATAATAAATACGATATTAAATATAAATATCATATGGTATAAAGTAAACATTCCGGATAGGTACGAAAAAAAAAAGAATGTCGGAGGAAACGGTTGATACCGTAGCAGAAGAGGCTAAATCAGCAACGAATAATACAGAAGAACACGATTCATCGACACCGTATCAAATGGAACCTAGTAGTGGTACACAGTACTCATCTGATGCTTCGTCACCGAATGATGAAATTATTGAGAAGGAAGAAAATTTCGCTTCAGTATACATTTGAAATTTTTTTTTTTAGAATTATTAATTTACGTGAAATTTCGTTAATTATACGGTATTCCGTAACTACTGCATTTTAACTTATAATTCAGGATAACAAGGATAAACATGAATAAATTTGCATAACTGACTAATCAATCAATAATCGATACAATGTATTAAAATAGATGGTTTTTATAGACTCGCAGATATTTACAGAAATTAATTTGATATTTTTTAACTTTCTTTAATTCAGTGATTAAGAAAATTTGTAATTTTATCAAATTAACAGTAACATTGGTGATCAATAGGTCACATCATTTGCTGGTCATAAATTGGCCCGTTTAGAAAAAGCCAACCAAACACCCAGAAATGTAATAATTCATTTAATTAAATTATAAAAGATAAAAATAAAAAGCAAAAAAGACGAATAATCTCTTCCTTAATTAATACGGTATTTGACAGTATGAAATTTCCATATCGTATTGTAATTGAAAATCAAAATTCTACAATTAGTAAACAATTTCCAATTCCATAATTGGTATTGCAAATCGAATTTCCATAATTGATGAAATTGTAACGGAAAGAAATTTGAAATCAGTAAATCAATAACTTTTTAGAATTTAATATTTAAATTTGACACTTAAATTTACTATAATTACAGTTTATTTTACAAAAGTAAAAATTTAGCCAGATGAGGAAAAATTAAGCGAAGAATCAAAGAAGCAAGCAATGGGTGATGTTCGTAGTAATGATGATTTAATGAAAAATATCACCGAATCGACCATTTCAAATATTATCAATGATAATGATGATAATCAGAAGCTATCAAAAGTAAAAAAAATGGATACGAAATCAGAACTTAAAAAGGTTAAAATTTCTCATTTTTGATTAAATGATTTTGAATTTCATTAATTTTTTTGCTGTAAAATTATTTTACATAAATTTATTTAAAACTAATTATAAATTAGACCGATTATCAGGCTTACTTTTGATCCATTTCAAATAAGTAAAAAACAAAGTAAAAAAAGTAAAAAGAAACGTTCCTACACTTACCTATATTATTACCTATACTATTACTTATACTATTACCTACACTATTACAATAAGAATGCATACTTCTAATTTGCATAATTTCACGCTTGTTTTGAAATTTTCAAATAACTAACTGTCATATGAAGCTTTTAGCTTAATCATTTTTAAAATATTTACTGTATTTCTAGATGACGCAAGCAGCACGTCAATCGGACGACGGCCGTCGTCGTAGTAACATTTATTTTTTTGGTCATAATCAACGTAACTCGGGTGAATCACGTAATTACGGGTGAATTTTTACTTATTTATCATATCAGTTTTATGCTTTCTTTTTCTTCCATTATTCAAATATTTGTTGTTATTTACTAATTAGATAAGATTTAATTCAAAACTTTTGTAATTTTATAATTGAAATTTTTATTTTTTGTATAAAATTTATTTATTTGATACAAAAAGGAAGTGAAAAGTATCACTTTATCAGTAAAATTATCATTTGAAAACTTTTTTTTGTTTCTAGAAATATTTTGAGGTATTAAATTACATTGATAAATATTCAAAAGTATGATAATAGATATCGTTCAATCACGTATACATCACGTGATTATTGGCGTCCTAATTCGATAAGTGTTAACAATTTACGACGAATAACTTCCGGTCTAACAAATCACTATACAATCAATCCAGCTGGAAATACATCTTATCGTACTGCTATCATTGATTCGCCAAGAAATTTTAATTCAAATTCAAATACATTTAGGTAAAATGCAAAATTCATGAAGACTATTATCACTTGTTATCAATGAAAAAATAATCAATCATCCTATCAATTAATTTTTTAAAATAAACAAAAAAAATCAACCAATACTATCATCATATAACACTCGTTATCTTTCACTTATCCATACTTAAGTAAATTGATAAATATGATAAAGTTCGAGAATTGAAATTTTATTTCAGTCATCGTTCACAAATAATACGTACATTTCATAATGGTGCATTACGTGCAAATCGTAAATGGCGTGGTAACGTAATGACACGTTCGGAGAATCCTATAACTGCTGAATTCAGTCCTCAAAGCTTTCCAGGACAGTACAGTAGTAACAGATGTTGGTTGTTCAATTTTGATTAAAATATCATTGAAATAAATGATGATAGTGATAATAATGATAATAATCGTAATAATAGTGATAAATAATAGTGATAACAATCGTCATATTTGTTTATTTCTTACGAATTATGGCATTATTCAAGTTTTATTTTAGATTTTTTACGCTACAATGGTGATATTGGTAGTGGTGGTATTGGTGGTATTGGCGGTGGCGGTGGTGGTAGATTACGTACCGGTTACTTTGATGATAATTATTATCTTCGTCGTAATGCTAGTTCAAGTCAAAGACGTGGTAGACTACCAATTATTTATGTTGCACCAACCGGAACAATTTCAATTGTACTCAACAGAGGTGTTCAAATTGAGGTTAAAGTTCAAATTCTTTTAAAACATTTCTGTTCTTTTTTTCCGACTGTAATTTTTAAATAATTATTTAATAGAATAATTAGAAGTTAACAGGTTAGATTAATGAAATGTTTTATTTACAGTTATTATTTTTTTCATTTTTATATTTCAAATTTTTCATTTCTTCAATTTCAGGTAGCAATTGATCGAGCTATTCGTGTTCTCTGCCACGACAAATTTTCGGTAAATTAAATGATTATAACCTTTCAGGAATATTTTTTATCTAAGCTTAGCTAACGTTTAACTCTCATTTAAGCATAATTTTTTATTTTACTTAATTAATTAGTATTCATTTAGGTAGTATGTAATAGTCGTGGTAATGGTTCATGCATATTACATAAAAAAGCTCGTATCTTTCAAGAGGATGAAAAAGTTTTCTGCAATTTCGGACCATCCTGTTGGTTTATTTTTTTTTTTGAAATTTAATTATTGATAGTTTAAAATGAAACTTTTATTACTGTCATCAACCGTTTATTACTGTTATTTTATTACTGTAATTACTGTAATATTTTATTACTGTAATTACTGTAACATTCATTTTGAACAATACCAATATATTTGTCTCTAATTTACGATAATGATTGCACGTAGAAGAATTTAATTAAAGTAAAATTGAATTTTAAAATTTGAAAATTTAGTATTCACAAGTGATAAAGCAGCAGTATTTGGTACACAAGGTGTATTATTCACAATGTCACACCTTGGCGAAGCATATTTGGTATCTTCAACAATTGTTAGACATGCTATATCAATTTCGCTTGGACGTTTACAGTTCCCAAGTTTGGATTACGATTTTACCGTACAAATGTTTTTCACTGAATCACGAACTGGCGATCAGGTAAACATTTAGATATTCCATACTTATTTTACTTTTTCTTCTTTTAAACTCTTTATAACCAAGAAAAAAGTTTATTTTAAATTTTAAATCGAAGTTTTTAAACACCGTAATAAACGGTAGGTAAATATTTCAAATATGAGCTAGAGAAATTAACAAGTGAAGCATAAATTAAAGGATTCGCATGATAGATAAAGTTTCATTAAATAGAAGCAAAAATTTCCTAATTAATTATCAATTATTTAATTTAGAAAGTTTTAAAAGTTTTTTCGCATATTACTGTTGTTTAAGAGAAAGAAAAATGAAGTAAAATTATAATTTAATATTTAAATAGGAAGAAAAGTGAATAAATGAGAAATATATCAGAGAAAAATGAAAGTTATTAGGTATATAGTATTGAGTATTAAGCATTAAGTTTATTAAGTATACGAAAAGTATAAAGTGAAAAAGTTATTTGTTACATAAGTTATTAAAACTTGTTCATTATATAAGTTATTATTATTATGATATATGTAAACAAGTAATAAACAATTAGCAGAAAATAAAAATTTATAACATTGATCATGTCTTTTTGTAATTAAGCATTTAAAAAAACACGGAGTGAATTCAAATTTAAATTCGAATATAAATTCCAATCATTTCAGTTCATGGAATTATGTAATGAAATTGTACAGCAAGCACGTTACGGTAAACGTGAGGACGGTACTTTAACGATCACAATAAACGGTTTCTTTGTTTTTTCAGCTTTTCCTCTCATATATATCATGGAATATTATTATGCCATTAAAAATTATAAATATAATTTAATGTTTAAAGTTTGAGTATAAATTAAATTAAATTAAAGTTTTGATTAAAGTTTAAGTATAACTTAACTGATAAATACTCATAATCACATTTGATAATTTACTTTTATAGGTAAAATTAATTGAACACTTTTAAGGAGTTTTCATAAAGCAAGATGGACGTGGTGACGTTGAAATAAACTGTCGTCCAAAACATATCAGATGTTCACCGTCTATTGGTATTGTACACGTACGCACAAATATGGTTGACATGGCTGTTCAGGTTAAACTTTAAAATGACCTCCCAACCTTTTTGAATATTGTTGTTATTCCTGTTATTGCTAAAAACCACATTTTCAATTATTATATATTGTTATTATCATTATTAGTGATATATTATTTATTATTATTATTATTATTATTATTATTATTATTATTATTATTATTATTGTTACTATTATTATTATTATTATTGCAAAAGCTTTATAATGATTAATGTTTCAAAAAGGAAAAAATTTATCAAACATTTTAAACTTATAAATTTTGTATTGGATTTTCCTTGTTTTTTCTTATTCAGCATAGTTAACCATTAAAATTTTAAATAAATTAATTAACTATTTGAAAAAATTAAGTTTTAATAATATTAAGAAAATTTAAGGAAATGGCAAAAAAGTTTATTTAACTTATATCGTTATTTCACTTTAATATAAAGTTATTCAACTTAAATACTTAAACTCTGATAATTATTATGTAAGTTGAAAGGTAAACGTAAATTACAGGAAGATGATAAAGCATTTGTAAAACGAGGTATGAAACGTGTTCACGTAAGTCGAAGTGGAATGGTCGTATCCGATGGTAATTGCATAACATCAATGGATCACTTTGGAACCATCGTCTCATCAACATGAATATGAAATTAATCATTTATTTGCTTCTGATTATCATGATTATTGTCATTATCATTATTACTATCAATATCAGTAATAATCTATCTTATTACTGAAAATATATCTGATTCAGATTTTTCAATCAATATTACAGTATTATTACTTATTTCTGATAGCAGTTTTCGTACAAATTGTCCAAATTTAATTCGTAAAAATTATTTTAAATATACAAAATTTTCACTTTTAAATTAAAATTTATGGCTTATTTTTGCTGTTTGATCTAAATTTTCATGAATTAATTTTAGCTATCTGTAAATTAAAAATTACTTCGTATCATACTTTTTCCGCCATCCATTACCGCCTCGTATATATTTATCGTTGCTGTCTTATATTCTCTCAAAATATCCATCAAATTTCATTGCTATTTGTTTTTTAACTTCTCGAAAGGAAGTAATTATACTTTTTGTTTACTTTACTTATATACAAAAATGAAAAATGAAAAATTATTTAGTTTCTTTCAAAAATATTTCAACAAATAGCAGGCGTTTATAGTCCGTTTTTCGTGATGAATAAAATTGTTTGAATAATATTGAATTCGTTTCACTGCAAGAAAAACTTTTTTTTTAAAAAAAAATTTGAATTTAAGTTTAAATTATTAAAGTTCAAATCCTCTCATTGACCTCTTAAGTTTTTTTTAAGCAAAGTAATATGCATGCTTAAATTAAGTTTATGAAAGGCTTACTTACAGTAAAATATGAATTAACTCAATTAGGAAATATGTGGAAAAGCTTAGTTTAAATTTATTGTTCGTTATCTGAAAATATTTATTATTGATTAAATTCGATGAATAATACTATAATATAGAAGTTTAGTGCAAAAATATTCCAGTATTATTTTCCGGATTAACTACTTACTGTGGATGTTAATCAACAGGCTGAAGAAGTGGTTCAGGTTTTTCCGGTCCTCTTCGAATTACTTCTTGGCTTAAATTTCACATTGAATGAATGATTGTTAAATTTTTTAGTGAAATTTCTCTATAATTATACTATATATTCATTTGGTACCAAATTTTAATTTAGAGTAATACTGCTACCTGTGGCACTAATTAAAATTTTTATAATTTCATCCGATTGAAAAAAGTTTTTTTTTTTTTACATTAAATTAGTTATCATTAATATCCGTTTAAAAAAAACAATTAACTTGAAAAATTAGATTATTTTAAAACTTTACAATTTGATAATTTAATAAGCGTCATGTTTTAACTGATAAGTTTTTTACTTGAAGTTTCGTACTGTTTAACTTTTTCAATGGATTCTCTTGAAAGTAATACCTTATAAATAGTTTCCTGTGAGGTGGATAATGTTTTTTCACTGAAATTTAGTTTTTATTAACAATAAATTAATGAAATTATTATTTATAACTTATTATATAATCTATAATTATTACCTATAATTTATATTTGATTATATTACTTAATTCCAAAGTGCAGTATAGTTTTCAATTTTTTTATTTTGATATACCTGAAGTTATCAATTTAGATCTAATTATAGGATTTTAAATTATGCAACTCAAATTTACAAATGATACTATAATCATTAAAGTAAAAAATTTTTACTCTTATACTCGTTTTAAAACCATTTTCAATATTGTTGAAATTTTTATCAGTCTTAACTGAAAATTGTTATCATAAAATGATAACTTCTTCGATTCGATAACTTAAAATGAGTGAGAAAAGAGGGAAAAATTAAAAAATTAAATCTAACAATTTCATAAAATTTATTAATTTCATAATCAATAAATGCTATACTATTACTGATATTGATAAAAGAATGATAAGTTTTAAGTATCAGTGAGGAAATTTTTACCCAAAAAAATGAAATAATTGCAGTAATTAAAAAAATTTAATTAAAACATAAAAAAGACATTTTAGGATGCCGTTAAATCTGTTGAATAAGTACAATCAACTGATTGATCATTGTGATCTGTTGATTGCAATTATTGCAAGAACATGATCTGATAAGATAATGATCTGATAAGATGAAATTCTCGGATATCATCAAAATTAACTCGTATTGAAGAATTACTTGAAATCAAGATTAATGAATATTGCATTAGTGATAATTCCTTCCTCTCTCTTATCACTTTATCATTAGTATATCAATCATGTGATAATGATTTAAGAGAATAATCAATTTCCATTACTTACAAATCAATTAAATAAAGTTGCTAATATGCAAAGTGTATTTTTGAATTATTCATTAATTACGTTTAAAAAAAAAGAAAAATTATAAAATGTCTTTTTTGCTTTAATTAAATTCTTTTCTTTCTTTTTTTTAATTATAATAATTACAATAACGAATATATATTATTTAATTATATTATATATATTATTCAAATTTTAATCCTTTAAATTAACTAAATTTTATTTAAAATTATGTATATTATTTATATATTATTTATTATATATTATATAATTATTTAAATACAATTTATTTAATTGAAATTATAATTAATTACAAGTAATTACAATTAAGGAAAAATTATTTAGGAAAAAATTAGGCAAAAAATTTTTTAAATGAGTAAATTATCATAAATAATTTAAAAACACCTTTGTTGTTTTGTTTTTGTTTTTCTTTAAATTGCTTTTTTCCTTATCAAGTAAAGAAGCATTTTATCAAATGAAAAAGTGATTAATGATAATCAAGAATCAATCAAGAAATGATCAAGAAAAAATTGAATGATACTTAAGATTAGAAAGAGATTTAGAAAAGAAAGAGATTATTTTTTGAAAAATAGACCTCAAAGCAATTATCATTTCTTCAATTCATCACTAGCACTTTCTTCCTCTCTTACCTTTAGACAGGTAATTAAGAGGTATAATTAATAAAATGCACAGGTGTGCAGATTATGATTACTATGTGTATTCATTCCATAGGTATTCATTCCATTCTTCATTCCTTTCTTTTTTCCTCATTCTTACACCTAAATTCTATTTTTCTTCCTCAACTTATTTCTCACTTTGAGGTATCCGTAAGATAAAAAATTGATATGTTGTTTTTTCCGATACCGTTGACCTTTTCCAGCATTGTTGACCTTTTGCGAAAGCATAAATGCAATCTTTCTTTTTTTTTTCTTTCGACTTTTTTTTGCTTGATGAATTTCCAACGATTAGTTTTTCCTTTTTTGTTCATTGTTAGTTTGTTTTATACTATTATCGTGTTATCATTAGAGTTTATCATTTTTCTTTCTTTCTCTCTCTCTCTCTCTCTTAATTATCATCATTAAATTGAAAAATTCCTCCTAAATAAAAAGTTTATCACTTTATTCATTAAGCGCAAAGTGCATTTATAGTGCGAAGGAGGAAAATCGATCGTTAAAAAAAAAATTAATTTATATCAAAAATAATCAATAAAATTATCACTGAATGATAGAAATAATTTGAAATTATCACTGAATGATAGAAATAATTTGAAAATATTTGAAATTAACACTGAGTGATAGAAATAATTCGAAATTATCAGTGAATAATAGAAAATCACTTTGAAATTATAAGTGAATAATAGTAATAACTTGAAATTATCACTGAATGATTAAAAAAAAAAGATTTAAAATTAAAAATTAAAATAAATTTTTTTATTTTTAACTAATAATTTCAATAAAATAACTTAGAGAAAATAAATTTGAAATAGTAAAATATTTGTTGAAATTTCATGAATTGTTACTTTTGTTAAATCATAAATAATAGCAAATTTATTGGAATGAATGAATGAATAAAGCATAAATTATCATTTCTTTGAAAATAGAAAAGAGTAACAAAAGGATACTTTGTTAAGTACCACCGAAAACCGATCGTCCGTCCGATCGACGGATCTAATTTAAATTTAAGTGTACAAATATGTTTTCCCAAAATGATAAACAGACCTCACTTAGTCATTTTTATGGGCTTGGGAATTTACAAAATTTTCACATATTCTCTTTTTACTCCTATTCTCTCTCTCTCTCTCCCTCTCTCTCTCTCTCTCTCTCTCTTCGAGCATAGAGGGATTATTTTGTGTAGAGATTTGTCAGCAAAGGAGAAAAAAAAAATGAAAGTTAGCAAAGAAAGAAATTAATCGCAGCTATCGATTAATGCTATAATTTGTTATTTTTTATCATTTATCATTATAATCCGTTAAAGAGTTATTTACTCTTTCTTCCTCCGATATCATTATCATTTTTATCTTTTAGGAAAACAGGAAAACGTGAATGGAAGAGGAAAGTTGAACATTTTAACTGTTAGTATGAATTTAATCGTCATATTTACTTGTTATATTTAATCGTTATATTCAATCTTCATAATCGTCGTAAGTTAATCGTTATATTGTAAAAGTTTGAGAAAGCTGAACATTTTAACTGTTAGTATGAATTTAAAAAAAATTATATATTTTATTTATTTTTTATATGCTTAGTTATATGTATTAATTATATGTTTTAGTTATATTTAATCGTTATATTCAATCTTCATAATCGTCGTAAGTTAATCGCTGTATTGTAAAAGTTTGAGAAAGTTGAACATTTTAACTGTTAGTATGAATTTAATCGTCATAGTTACTTGTTATATTTAATCGTTATATTCAATCTTCATAATCGTCGTAAGTTAATTGCTATATTGTAAAAGTTTGAATCGTTTAAAGACGAATTAAAAAATTGAAATTAAGTTTACTGATCAAATCATCTCTCTCTCTTCTTTTGTACTTTCTTTCATTGCATTCTCTTTTAGTAATAATGGCTAAATATATTAAATTATCTTAATCATATAAAAAACTTATATTTACTAATCACTTACACAATTACTAAAAAACTGATTAACTGATATTAACTGATAAATAACTGATACTAAAAATTGATTATATTAAAAAAAATTATAATATTCTATCAACAAATTTTGCAAAGGATAGAATTGGTCAGAAAATAATTATTGAAGTTTTTTTTTTCTTCATTTTGCTTCTTCTCATAATAATTCTCTGATAATTTAATTATCAGAGAACAGCCATAATAATGATTATCATCTCTTATAATCATGATAATTTAATTATTATCATGGATGATTATCTTATCAGCATATCAGCAAGTTTATCATTTGTCAAAATTTTGTTTTATTAATTCGATATATCATTTTTTAAAACATTTAAAGAACGAACTTTTCTTCCAATTCTTTTTCTTTTTTTTTCCTTACTCTTCGGAAAGTCAATTGAAAATTTCAAAGTGAAAAGTTAATTTGAAGAAATTAGCGTTTCTTTTTTCTCACATAAGTATATTTTTGCAAGTTGGACGAGTTGTCTCGATCGATCGGAATGTTCAATCAACCTGAAGAAAATTATTCTCACCTTGATTTAATGATGATCACTTCGTCATCATGCGATTCAGACAATAAGTCACCAAATATTCTTTTCTTACAAATTTCATTTTTTGTTTTTTTTTCCTTTCCCTTGATATTTCATTTTCGAAAGAAAAAAAGAGAAAAGTAATTCTCTATTTATTCTTTCAATTCTACAATTTCTTTGTTTTTGTTTACTTTTTTTTTCGCTTAAAACAACAAAAGTTATTTATTTTTTTCATTTTCTAAAAATTTATTTATTTACGATAAAAAAAAAGTAAGCGAATTTTTAGCCATATGTTTTAAAGAGAAAAGAATTTATTTTCCTTTGAGAAATCTTTTTATTTTTTTTTTCAAGAAAAAGTAATTTTTAATTTTTTTAATTAAATTAATTTAATTAGTATTAATAAATTTTCTATCTTTTCCATGACATTAATTACATTTTGTAAAATTTTTACAGTCAAGGAAAAAAAAATTCAAATTTCAAAGAAAAATCTATCCTTACTAGTTTTTTTCGTTGTCTTTCAATTAATTAAATTAATTTAAATTAATGAATTTCTTTTTTTTTTAAATAATTGTAAAATTTGCATAAATGCAATTAATGACAGGGAAGGATTATTGTAATAAATGTAATTACAATTTTTTTTTTTCACCTATAATTAAGAAATTTTTTTTAAGAGATTTCAATGAAAATCGAAAATTAATCAGTTTTTTTGATTTTAAGTAAGTTTTTTTCAACTTAAAGTTATTTAAAGTAAGTTTTTAAAGTAAATTTTTTTCAAATTTAATTTCGAATTATTTTCAAGCAATGATAAATTTTTTTCGCATAAAAATCAATTAAATATGAGGGAAAAGTTAATATTTTGAAATTTCCTTTCAATTAAACTTTTAAATAATTCATGAAATTAGGATGAAATGATAATGAAAATTGGATAAATCCTGCGGAAGATTAAGGACAAAGAATTGAAGGAGAAAGAATAAATGATAAGGAATGATATTTAATTCACACTAATATATTATTTTCTTCTAATTAATTAAATTAATAACAGGTTGTAAGAATTTCAAAGATAACTTTTAAAGATAATTTTAAAGAATCACTTGTAGGGTAGAAATATTCCTCGCATTTTTATTATTTAATAATTTATCAAACTAAAAATAATCTAATCAATTGATTTTTATTTCAAAAAATTGTCAATTAAAGCTATCAAATCAATTTGTTTTTTTTATTAAAATAAAAGTAATTAACTAATTGAGAAAATTTTGCTAAGCTAATTTTAATTACTACTATTAGCATTTTGAAAAGTTACTTTTGTTGATTTATTTTTGATTTTCAATTTTGACTTTGATTTGATTTCAACTTCAACTTTTGAAATCTTCCTAATTCCATTTGCAGATTGGAATTGTATGATTTTAACGTACTTTACGTGTCAATTTTTTAAATTATTCTAAAAATATAGTATAATTCATCAGTGATACTCACTAGATAGCACTATTGATTGATTCGTACTTCATCAATACCTTCACTTAATCTTTACGAAGAAAGCAAAACGAATGATCAATCAGTAGTCAATCAATATGATCGATCAGTATTTACAAATTGTTAAGAAAGTTAAGCTATCATATCAAATTGTGTTAAGAAAAAAACTGTTGGAAAAGAAGTGAAAATAAATCTAATTTAATTTAAACTATCATACTACAGTATTACATTACTATCATATTACAGTACAATATTACAGTACGAAAAAAATTGGAAAATTTTTGAAAAAGGAAATTAAAGGAATTTTAACTAAAAAAATAAAATTCGATTTTACTTTTTTTCTGAATAAATAATTTCTTCTTTTCTTTTCCAAAATAATTATTCTTTTGTATTGCTAATTTCTCTTATAATGCTAATTAATAAATCTTTCCTTCCAATTCTTTTTTTCAAAATTCGCGAAAAAAAAAAGACAAATTTTTTCTTTTCTTCTCTTCCTGCCACTGTTTCCTTTTTCTCTTATCACTTCACTGTTATCAGAAGAAATTATCAGTTCGTTTGTCTTTGTTGATTGATTGCAAAAATTGTAATATTGCAGCATTAAGCGTAGAAGATAATGAAAAATAGTTGAAGAAAAAAGTTTTTTTTTCTTGACACCTTTATTATTATCAGAGTTTGCGATCTTTTCGTGAATTTTCATCCATAAGTTTTTTTTTTGCAGTTAATCAATTTTGTGATTGATCTGATCCAATTTGATTATTTCCTGACACATAGCATTCTTTGTCCTATGAAATATTTTTGAAATTTGAAAGATGATTGGCAAAATGAAAAGTAATTTTTGGTTTGTTTATATTCTTACTATTTTTTTTTGAAACGAATAATAAGCATAAATTGTTTTTTAACATCGAAAATAATTGAAATTTATTGTAATTTATTAATATTCAATTAATTTAATGATATTTAATAATTAATATTTAAATTAATTTAATTAATAATTAGTATCTGAATTTATTATAATTTAAATTTATTGATGATTAATTAGGAAATGATGAAATTGGTTGATTTGTTATTAGCAAAAAAATTTGAACATCCGAAAATTATCAGCTTTCAGTAAATATGATTATATAATTAAATAATCTTTTCTTACTCATTTCTTTTCCTCTTACTTTCGTCTTTTTAGAGTAATTAAAAAGTTATTAATGAAGTTTTTTCATTAATTAGTTAAATTTCTTGTTTACTTATTTCATATACGTTGCAAATTGCAAAAAATCAATAATGGTAATAACAATTAAATTATTGTCTGGATAAATCCTTGAAATATTTATGAGTAATTTTCCACCTATTCACTTTGTCATTTCAATTGACCTATTATTTAAATCTAATTGCTTTAATTAATAATTCATAATTAAAAAATACATAAAATTTTTTTTTTTTAAATGGTAATACGAGAAAAATTGAATAAGTTAAATAAAAGCTAAGAATAGAAGTGAAGGAATTATTTTTGCATGAAACTTATTTTTTTCAATTTTCAAATTTTTCAAATTCAATTTTCAAATTTTAAAATTATTTCATATGAGATTGCATCAATGTCAAATGAACAAATTTATTTGATACAATCATTTCGATAGCGATTTTATCATATCGCATATTTGAATTTCTTAATTATCACCCATAAAATATTTATTAATTTTCATGACAAATAAAAATTCGTATTTTTTCGAAATAGCAATTCAATTTAAGTGATAGTATGAAATGATGAAATTGAAGAATCACTTACAACTAAGATTACTTACAAAAATTACTTGCAAGAATTACTTACAAAAATTACTTACAAGATTTATTTTTCGAAATAGCAATTCAATTTAAGTGATAGTATGAAATGATGAAATTAAAGAATCACTTACAACTAAGATTACTTACAAAAATTACTTACAGGATTTATTCAAATGATAATTTAATTGTTATTACTGTTATTATTTAGTTACAAAATCATTTAACTGAAAGTTGATAATATCAATAATAATGATTATTATCATTATTATTTAATTATATGGTTATATGATCATTTTTATTGATTATGTTTATATGATTATGTAATCATTTTTGCTACAAGTTGTTAATTTTCAAATGTTCAAATTTTTTTGTCAGTTTCTATCAATAATTTTTCATTCAGTCACTCTCATTTCTATAATTTAATAATCACTATCATCATCATCATAATCATAATTCCCGATCTTTGCAATCGTCATTGAGGGAGAAACAAGGCAGTATTTTATTTTGCACTCATGTTTTCCTCTCTTTCATTTTGGAATAATAAATGATTTGTTATCAGTTAAGATAACCTTGAACTAATGCCACCCATTTCCTACTTCAATCATCAACAACCTGAAATGGTCGCATTTAAACGACACTTTTCATTTCTTATGAATCTCCAGCTGCTAGATAAGGTCATCGCATCTGTTACTAACTGTCAATACAATAATGAATACTTTAGAAGATATAAATCCAATTATTCACTTCTATCGCCTAAATTCAGGTTTTGGGATATTAGTGAATGAGAAAATTTCCATCCCTGTCTGAAAATTACAAACGATTTACTTTCATTTCTATTTCACCTAGAAAACAATTCAAATTGGAAATGATAATACAATTGAGAAATTTAAATGATAAGTGATTAATTCCCGTTTCCTTGCAATCATGAAATAATTCTGATTAGAACTTATAATTTAACTAATAAATTCAAATTATAAATGATTAGTTCCCATTTCTATTCCAATTGGAAAACAATTCAAATTGGAAATGATAATTTAATTAATAAATTCAAATTATAAATGATTAATTTCTATTTTTATTTCAATTAGAAAACAATTAAAATTGGAAATGAAAATACGCGTGAGAAATTAAAATGATAAATGATTAATTCCTATTTCTATTCCAATTGGAAAACAATTCAAATTGGAAATGATAAATGATAAATCATAAATTTTCATTCCTATTCCAGTTAGAAAATAATTCAAATTGGAAATGATAAAATTCCATTTCTATTCCAATTTTAAGTGATAATATTTGCAATACGACTGTTAATTGTTATCTTCCACTGTTTTTTTGTTTTCAAGTACAAAATATGATTCAATTTAATTTCTGAATTTATAAATTCATTAACATTAGCTTCATCTTTTTCCTGTTATTGTTTTAAAACAAAATTTAGTTAGAGTAATTCCGCATTGATTATTACGTAATTAGCGCAAAATGCATCATCGAAGAAAGAAATCATTTATCACCAAAATAATTTTCCTTTTTTTTTACGACCGCTAATAAATTTTTCTTCATCCATTTATTTCCTAAATTACTGTACTAAATTACAGTATATTGATGCTTATCAGTGATACAGTAAATTGATATTTATCACTGATTTTTCACCTCACTTATTACTTATCGTAACATTCATTACATTACTAGTTTAACATCAAAAATAAATGTTTACATTTATATTCACAGCTATTTATATACCTTAGCGCAAATGTCCTACCAAATAAGTCATCCAATAACTTATGGCTAATTCTTTTTCTTGTTTATGTAAACAAACTTTCTCGATCAATTTATAATGTTGACATTATTAGAAAATGTGTTGGAAGAAGATAAACAATAAAAGTTTTCTTTTTTTTTTGCAAATTAATTTTTTCTTATTTTTAAGATTAATTAATTGTTAAAGTTCAATTTGAAATTAATTGTTAATTTTACAATTAATTAATTGTTAAAGTATCTAAAATAAATTGTTAAAGCATTTTAGAATTGCTATTTACAGCAATATGTATGCTTGATAAGTGGTAAGGTAATTGAAGAGTGACAAAAATTAAATTACATTTGAATCGATAAGTTGATAAACTGATAAACTGATAAACTGAAATGAACTTTTGCCAAATTTAATTTGAAGAAAAATTTTAAGTAGAATTTCAATAATTTCAATTGATATTTTTAGTGACAAAATATTTCATCATCTTTACTTTCTATTGTGCCAAGATGAAATGCATAAATTAAATTTACTAAAGAATAAACTGATTTTATTAACGCTTTTCTTTTCTTATTCTCCTACTTACATTTCTGAAATTTCATCAATTTTTGAATTATTCCATTTTCAGATATTTATTTTATCAATAATTTTCATCATTTTATCAATCAATAAAAGGAAGTTGAATGAATGAATGAATTATTAGTTTTGTGAAAATTTTTGTTAATTAATTTTTTGGTTTATTGATCGATTCATTTTATTGATTTATTGATTTTTTCTTTATTTGTTTAATCTTATATTTTCTCATAATTTATATAATTTTTTATAAATTTAAGATTTTTTTTACAATTTTCAAAATTGATTTTTTTTCATAATTATATTGATTTGATTGAAAAAATCATCCGCATGGAATTTTTTTTGTACTTGAATTTTCTGTCATGAAGTCATAAAATCACTATTTATCATATATATAAATTAGTACAATAGAAATTTTTTTTTTTTGTAATTTAAGAATCTTTTTTTTTTATAATTCTTTTCTGTAACTGTTATAGCGATATTTTGTGTGTGTGTTTTTTTTATAATCGAATTTAATTTATTCAATTCCGATATAATCGTTATTCATTAGAAAAATATTTGCGTTATAAAAAGTGTTCCAATCATGTTTTATAATCTTTATTTTATAGTGATTTTTCATTTGTTTTCTTTTTCTGTAGTGATTTTTTTCTACATTTCAATCAAATGTAACTTTTAATTTCCTTCTTTGTACACAATGATAACATTTAGTTATTATTCAAATTATTATTCGTTATAATGATTTTGTTTTTATAATATTAAATATCGTAATGCTTAGCAAATTTCTGGAATCACTTCTAGCTATTTTAAATTAAAGTGATTTCAATTTTTAAATTAAAGCGATTTCAAATTTATATTTTGTAGCATTTTAAAACTAATAGGGAAAATTAGCATTTTACCCTATTCAAAACAATAATGCTTAAGTGATATTTGAAAAAGAAAAAATGTTAAAAATTAACAACTAATACCTTTGTTTGCCCTTGACCTCTGCCCTTTTCCCTGCTAATCGATGAGCTTCATTTTTCTACAGGGTATTATTTAACTTTATATGAATGAATATTACTTGCAAATCGTAATCATAAATCTTAATCGTAAATTTTAAAAGCGTAAAAACGTAAATTCTTCATAAGTTACTATTTGAAATGATTAATTTGATCAACTTTAAGTGATATGATAAGAAAATTTTCCTTTTTCTATCAGTAGAATGAAAATATTCAAGTATTACTTTTTTTCCATTACTGTTTCAACTTCATTTCATTTCACTTATTTTATTCAATTCCATCGTACTGTAAAAAAATTCAATCAACGTAAGTGCTCTAAAAATGGACGGGAAAATGAAAATATCCGTAATATTCGATTCCCATGCTATCCGGTTTGAAATACTACTCGATTTTTCCGGTCTCATGCTCAATTGAACAGAGAGAAATTATATGAGTTTCCAGATCGACAATAATTAAACTCGATAAGTTTGTTACTATAATATGGCGCAAAACGGAAAGCATTTCTACAACTTCGTATTGATTATGAAATTAAGTTTAGCTTCAGCACCTGAGAAATTAATTAAATGGAAATGGAAAAAGCTGGGAAAAACGAAGTGAAAATGCCCTAAGGCTTCACTCATATCACAATTTCCATTTAATTTTATAAATGTACTAAAGCTTCTAAAGCTAAAGCAAATTGAAATATTTTCCTTTCAATATACTTTTTAGTGTATTATTTAATTTCGATTATTCATTTCCATTATTATTTTATTAATTTAAATTCGATTATTCATTTCCATCACTATTTCTGTTTTATATGTGAATAAATTATATTATATTTCTTATTTGCTAAGAAATAAAAAACTGTGTGCATGTCACTAATTAATTAACTAAAATTTTTAATTAAAATAAAATCAAAAATTGGATTACTTTTTAAATTACTTATTCATTTCCAATATTTACATATTTATTTCCTCACTTTATGTATTCTTTCGTTTCAATGTGTACGAAAATTGATAAGCAATTTTAAAGGTGTGGAAAGGATAATTTAGCTTTCTTTCACCTTTCACCTTTCACCTTTCAATTTATCTTCCGTAGTTCCGGCTTCTTCTCACTCTTCCTCGATCTCAGTTGTTAGCCATGCGCAACAAAGGATGGATATAATTCATTGAATCAATCACGTCTAATCTAATCTGTCAAATATCATTTAATGAATATGATATTCTCTGTTAATCCTGTCATTCATTTCCTGTTTTCCGGTTCCGGTAAGTAAATAATATATCGAAATTTACCTTTCATTTTACAATAGTTCAATTCATTTAGTATTTTCATCCATTTTTTTTCACTGTCGAAACATTATTGCGAATATTAATTAAACTAATACTTAATATTAAATTAATACTTATCACTTACATTGGTAAACTTTACTTATATAAGAATTACTTATATTATTAAATACTAACTAAATTAATACTTAATATTAAATTAACTTTTATTACTTACATTGGTAAACTTTACTTATATAACAATTGCTTACATTATTAAATACTAATTGAATTAATACTTAATATTAAATTAACTTTTATTACTTATATTGGTAAACTTTACTTATATAACAATTACTTACATTATTAAAATATCTTTTGAGAGTTCTATCAATTATAATCATTAAATGTTTGATATTTTTGAAACAATTTTATAGCATTTAAATAAATTGTTGAAAATAAAGAAAAGAAATGAAACGATTAATTTCGTTTATTTAAGCCTAAAATACAATTGTTAAAAAATGAAATCAAAAGTTAAACGCTCTTTTTTTTTTCTCTAATGCTATCGTAATTCATTCATTTGATTTTGCTACTTTTTCTTTACTATCTTTTTTATTTGCTATATAATTTATACGATTATGGTAAGTTTGATAAGTTTGATAAATGAAATGATAAGCGTTGATAAATTAGAAAACTTCAATATCACAATGAAATGAATATCTTCATTTTAACAGAAATTAAATGATTAATAGTGGGTGATTTGAAATTTCAATTGATCAATATCACTGATAAGGATAGTTTAGATATTTAGTTATGGAATAATTAAAAAGTGGAAATTTTAGAAAATATTTAATTCATGTACTATCTATCGGATCGATCAGAATTGATTGGGCTGAATGATAAGCGTTGATAAATTAGAAAACTTCAATATTACGATGAAATGAATATCTTCATTTTGATTTCAAATTTCAATTGATCAATATCACTGATAAGGATAGTTTAGATATTTAGTTTTGAAATAATTAAAAGCAAAAGTGGAAATTTTAGAAAATATTTAATTCATGTGCCATCGCATCGATCATAATTGATTGGTGCAAGAAAAAAAAAAGTAATCGTTGCAGAATCTGATTGAATCAATAAAATAACAGTAAATAATTTTTGTGAGAAAATTAAATATTTCAAAATAATAATTTAAAATAATGATAACTTTTAATGATAGCTTTATAAATGATTTAAAATAATGATACGCTATGATAACTTTATAGATGATTTAAACTAATTACAACTCTTAATGATAACTTTATACATCATTTAAAATAATGACAACTTTTAATGATAACTTCATAAATGATCTAAAGTAATGATAACTTTATTGCATTTACTTGGAAAAAAAAAAAGCTAATTAAATTCAAATAATATCAATTAAACAAATTGAACATTGTTTTTTTTCTTGCCGCCTTTAATCGATTTTATTTTTTTTTAAAAGAAAAATTTAATTTCAAAAAAAGGAAACTTGAAATTTCCTTTGGCGGAATAAATGAAAGTATAATGGAAAAAAAAAGGAATTGGAAAGAGGCAATATTGTTCGTCTTTTCCATTCTTCTTGTTTGGTTGTCATTTTATTGTCACATCGTTTGAATCTTACATTCTTCCATGTTACCGATGTTATCTTGTAACCTTGTAACTCTATCATTTGATCACTCGATCATTCTATCACTTCCATTCATCCATTACATGATTGAGGGAATTAGTCGTATCTAATCAACCGATCAATCCTTAAAATTTAGGAAGTTAATGAAAAAAGGTCTCTTTTTTGCAACTCTATCAATCGATTACTCGATCACTCCATTACTTCTATTCATCGATAACATGATTGAGAGAATTAGTCGTATCTAATCAACCGATTAATCCTTAATTTTAGGAAGCTAATGAAAAAAGGTCTCTTTTTTGCAATTCTATCAATCGATTACTCGATCACTCCATTACTTCTATTCATCGATAACATGATTGAGGGAATTAATCGTATCTAATCAACCGATCAATCCTTAAAATTTAGCAAGTTGGGAAAAAAGTATTAATTTTTTGTAACACTATCACATCACTTTGTCACAATCGGATCATCTATTCATCCTACTAATCCTTTAATCTTAAGAAGCTAGCAAAAAAAGTTTTTTTTTTTGTAACTCTATCATTCAATCACTCTGTCAGAATCGTATCATCGATTCATCTAATCAATCCTTTTAATCTTAAGAAGGTAACAAAAAAATTATCATTCGATCGCTTGATCACTCGATCATCTATCGTTTGCAATTATCGATTAGACGAATTAAAGAATTATTCGTATCTATTCATTTGATCAATCCTTTAGTCCTAGAAAATCAAAAACAAAAAATAGCGTTTTTTATCTAACAGAATTTAATCTTTTTTTGATTTCAGTCCATTTTCGGTCCATACTTAATCATTTTACTTTTTCGAATCTATTCATGTACTTTATAAATTAAACTAAAGTATAATTGTTTTGTCATGATATAATTGATTTTATCATGCATCCAAAATTATAGTGAATAATTTTATTCTATTGGAAAATTAAAACTAAGTTTTTACTTATCACTAAATGATTTTGAAATTTTTGACTTCTAATTTACATTATGAGAAGTATTTATTCCAAGGAAATATCAAGATCTAAATTGAGTTTGAAATGAGATGTTGCATAATTCATGTTAGCTTACTCTTAAGCTAAATCTATTAGTCTGTATATCTTAAAATTATAATACAAAATGTGAATTTAAATTTGATAAAGATATTTTATAAATTATAAAATTAATTTTTCCCTCTATTAACTTGTCACATTATGTAAATTTCAAAAAAGTATTTATTGAAATCATTTCAACATAAAAAATATATCACTAGTAGTAAAGGTAATATATATTAAGTATTTTGTTATCATATTCACTTCCTTATCACTTACTAACTTTACTGATAATACTTAATATTGGTTATTATGTTTATTTCCTTATCACTTACTATTTTTACTGATAATATTAAATGTGATACGATAGAATACGTGAACTAATCTTGAAAGCGATCAATTCTAAAGAATTGATCTGATTTTTACTTTGAAATATTATCATCTAACTATTCCATGCATTGGTCTATTTCATTTTTATAATTCTTAAAATTAAACATAAAAAATTAAGATTATAAATTATAAATTACTAAATTATAAATTTGTTAAATATTCGTACTAAATTATAAATTTTGCTAAATATTCGTAATAATAATTCATGATTTTCTAACTCTTCCGAATTTTAAACTGATATTAAATATTGCATAAGTATTTGCAAATATTTCAAATACCCTAAAAATCATTATTAAATAATGAGATGAATCAATTTATCCAATATCTATACGTCTCAAATCTCTTACTCTATCACAAACACATATATACAATTCGAGAATATTAAAATACTCGAGTAAAGAAATCATGATAAAATCACGATAATGATAATTATCATTATTTTTCCAAATCAGCTTCTTCCACATCTCCAATATTAAATATCAAAATATCTATGCTTAACTTATCTTCTCTCTTAAAGTTTTACTCAAAGACAGTTTCTTAGACTTAATATCACACTTATTTATTTACCTCTACGCCTCTTTCCGTCAACACATTTCATTCTTTTGATTGATTCCTCTCTCTCTTCCATCCTCTATTCCCTCTTCCGCTCCTTACCTTCCCTTTTCTTCTTTCCTTTTTTTGCTCCCTTTTCATTCCCCTCTTTCACTCAGTAAGTAAATTTTACCAATGCTTAAAAGCTAAAAGCTTTCAACGAAAAGAATCATTTTGAAATAGTCACTGAAATTACTAATGAATTCACTTACTATTGCTTGTTGAAATTATTCAACTTTCCTTTCTGTACAAATTAACTTATGATAGAAATTAGTTATCTATCATTTCTATTTGAATATTTCGTTTCAATTTAACTTTTTGTTTTAAATTAAATTAAAATTAAAATTATATCTGATACGGTTGATAATATCACTGCCCAACTAGTTTATTTTATATCTGATACGGTTGATAATTGTTCAAATTTTTTCACTTTGATTGATAAGTGATACGGTTGATACTATCACTGTTTAAAGTTTTTTATTTTATATATAATACAGTTGATAATACCATTGTTTGACGTTTTTTTTTTATTTTATATCTGATATGATCGATAATATCAATTCTAATTGATTTTAATTTCCATATTAATATAATATTATCTATTATTTTTTTTTAAAGAAACTATTTAAAGTATTATTATTACTTAAGATACTGTTTAAAATTTTGTTACTTGAAGTTTAGAAATATATTTGGATTTTTCTATTATCAAATAAGTAATGTAAATTCATTTGTGTTAAATAATAGTTAAAATTTTAAATCTCAAACATCAAATCATGTAAACTAAATGATAGAGTTAAAATTTATAAAATTATTACAATTATTCGTTGTTGTTTTCAGAGATTTAACCGAAGGTAAAAGAAAGACTTTGATCCTTATTTTTGCATCTAAATTTAGGTTAGCAGTAAATTTTAGTAACAGTTGATAAAATTTCAAAACTTTTCGAATTAGTATGAATCGAAAAATTTTTACTGTTATCGGTACGGTATTCGTGATATGCCAACTTGAAAATTTGAAAAATAACAATTTTATTTTTATCATGATTAATACACCCTACTTTTCTATAAAATAAAAACTAGTTGAAATTTTTAATTTATCTCGATTATCAACATCTTCAGCACTTCTTATCTTTTCCTTTTATTTGCCATTTTCTAGCATTTCGGAATTATTGTTAACTTTATCCTTCAACAGTAACTGCATATTAATTATTTAAAAATTAATTCAATTTTAGTCACGAAATAATAAAATAAAATGCATAATAAACTTCGTTCATTCATTCATTAACAGGACATACGGTACCAATAGGGGCAATCTGCTACGGTATTAATATTACCGTACCATACATATTTCTTATCAAATATTTTCTATTTTATCCTTCAAAACTGAAAAATGTGTTGAATTAAAAGAGATAAATGAAATATAAGGATGATTGTATAGTAAACTTTATAGTTTAGATTTAAATTTATAATTTATACTTTAATAGTTTATTAAAACTTTTAATGCTTTAATAAGTCAGAAATAAATTTAAAATTATATATTATTTCGTACATATATATGTATATAACTTTAGTAGACAGATTAGTTGAAATTAGCAAAACTATTTTATTTCAGATTAATATCTTTTAATAAATTACTTTAAAGTATAAGTTTAAATTTGAAACAAGCTTTTCATATAACTATCGAATTTAATCATAATAATTCAACAACAATTTTTTCATTTTAAGTTTTTTTTCCCTCATTTTCTTTCTAAAATTTGTTTTGGAGATTTCTCATGAATAGAAGTTCTAAGTTTTCAAAAAAAAAAAAAAAACGAAAAAAAGCATTGCTTACTTCCTTTTCATCATTAAGCTAATTGTTCATATACAATTAGAATGAAAAGCTATCTGATTGAATGATTTTTTTTCTTCCAAAATTTCCAATACTAATCAAAGCATTTGATATCACATGCATTTCATGAAATATTTTTTTTTTTAAATTTTTAAATTCTATTTGGAGTAAAAATGGATTTCATCCATTTCAGAAATGGAATATTTATCGATTAAAAATTTTTTACTTTCAATTTTCCAAAGAATTGTTTGATTGAAAATGCAATAATACGAGTTGTAATTTAAATGAGAGAAAATGATTGATAAGTGAAATTCATTATCGATTTTCCATTTCTAATTTACTCTTTCATTGCTGTCATTGACGAAAAAAAATTTGTAAAATGTTTCTTAGCAATGTGGAAATTAATGTTTGAATTGTTATCAAGTAGCTAATTAAAGGAAAGATTTAAATTTATATCTTTCTATAATGGAAATTAAGTTTTTCCATTGAAATACTTTGTAAATTAGTACGAAAATATGATAACTAAAAGTAATCACTATATCATTATCATATCATTATACGTTTAATTTTAACAATGAATATTGAAGGTAAAGGAATGATTATATCATTATCATATCATTATATGTTTAGTTTGCAATAAATGTAGTAACTAAAAGTAATAATTATATCATTATCATATCAGTATAAGTTTAATTTTAACGATTAATATGATAAACAAAGGTAAAGTAATCATTATATCATTATCACATCACTATATGTTAATTTTTCAATAAACATGATAACTAAAAGTAATAATTATAGCATTATCATATCACTATACGTTTAATTTTAACGATGAATATTGAAGGTAAAGTAATCATTATATCATTATCATATCATTACATGTTTAACTTTTCAATAAATATGATAACTAAAAATAAAGTAATAATTATTATCATATCATTACACGTTACATTTTTCAACAAACGGGAAAATTTTGAAAATTTAAATTGTATTTAAAACGAATTCGTGTTATCGATAAAAGTAAAATATTTAATGGAATATCGTAGATTTCATAAATAATAATTCACCTTTGAATAATTGACAACATTTCGTTTAAGTAATAACCGAATGATAAATATGGAAAATTACTAAATTTGATGTCAGTAAATTATTTTCAATCACATACAAAATGAAAATACCGGAAATCGATTTTTTTTTCATTGCTTGATGAAGTGATATTATTTACAAATATCGGCTGAAGTATGCAAAAAAACTATTTTACGAGTTTTCCGATATTCAGGTTAGATAATAATAATTCAGGTTAGATAAATTTTGAAAGGAGCTAAAAATTCTTTTCAAAATTAAATGAATATTTCATTTCGGATTTCTTCCGGTTTTGCAACTATTCTTTAACTTAGAAAACTTCTTTTTCATGCTTTTTCCTAAAATTAACCAGTAATGATTTAACTACAATTCATTAAAACATTTGTGCAGAATCTTTAGATATATTAACTTTATATGGAAGGGAATTAATCCTGTCTAAATTAAACAATTGTAGATTAATTTGCGCCTGAATGCACTCGAATAAATTCAGTGGAATAAATTTATTTAAACAAATTTTAGGAGATGAAAAATATTCAGTAAATCTTGTTAATTACTGTAAATTAACTTTTTAAGAGTTTTTTAACTAATCTTTAAATTTAAATTTGTACATTACTGATTGCATAATTAATTATCGATTTTTGAAATTTTTTAAAAATTTAAATCCAAAAAGCTTTTTTTCTTTTCACAAATTCTTCTATCGATTTTTGTTTTATTTTTTAGAAGTGAAAAAAAATAGTGATTTTTTTTTGAAAATAGTGATTAATATTATTAATAATAGCTATAATGGTAATAGCTAATTAATAATTAATGATTAATTAATGCTAAGAAAATTTTTTCGATCTTATTTCAATTTTTCTTTTTTCAAAGAGTTGAGATGATGAAAAAATAATGAGAAAATTGATGGAAGGTTGGATTTTTTTTTCGAATGACATATTATTAGCTTGAGGAATATTATAGGATAGGAAAAGTAAGTGGAAAGAAATGAATTACTTTTACTTTCATACTTTTCCATTACTTCAATTCAATTCAGTTCAATTCAATTCAATTCAATTCATTTTATTTCATTTCATTTTAT